>VZRS01009907.1:138863-174209 GCA_013398055.1 Ifrita kowaldi | reverse complement strand
AAAAAAAAAGGAAAAAAACCAAAAAAAATGGTGACAAGATTAATCAGCCCGTGGAGCTGAAACACATGCTTGACTTAAACAACCTCTTTGCTGTTATTAACAACTGCTCCAGCATTTCTCTTGTTATGCTAATGTACGATTAGAGTAAAATCTATTCCTTCTTTGCTGAACAGGCCAATTGATAGAGGCTGATCTATTTTCCTCCCCCGTTTTAATTCTTTTTTTCTCCAGGCACAAGTGTTTGCAGCAGCAAGAACAACAGAACATGAAAAAAAAAATCCTAAAAAGCAAAACTGCACATAAGAGTGACTAGCCCCCACATTCACTAAAATCATTAATAAATACAAATCTATATCATTTGCCACTACAGCCTGGACATAATGTCTGAGTGTTGTAAGATACTGACCATAAAGGACAGGAAATTCAACATCGTGTCTGATGTCCTGTCTTTAACGCATTAATTTTTTTTTTTTTAAACGTGCAGAGTGCCTGCTAAAAGAGGTGGCTTTGATTAGTTTTAATAAGTTCCTTGGATGAAAAATGAAGGAGAAGGGAGTGTTGCTGGCAAGTCCTGGAGAGGGCAGCTTGACTCGACACCACACCTAGTGCTGAGTGTCATTCGGATGGAAGGAGACAGTGCCGTTGCCAGCCTAAGTTGAACGGCTGTTTGCTCTATGGCATCAAGGGGAGCAGGGAGGGGCCTGCGTGTCAGTCTGGGCTTGGTGGTTTGTGCCTCCTGTTAGCTTGGGCCTCACCCTAAGCGCTCTTTAGTTTTACGGTATTTCCCCCCACAGCTTTTTCGTGATCAAAGACTGGAATCTGTGTCACAGGTAACAGCAAAGATGGCACTGCAATCTATGAGTCTATGATATTTAAAAGCCTAATATGTCTGACGTGTCAGAGAGGAGCGTTCAGCAGGTAATAGCTGCTGAGTTCGAATAAATGCACCATCAACTTCTATTAGCAACATGTGTATAGTATTTATATTAAACCCTTTATCACCTCCTCTGGATTTGAATTGTTCCTATTTAAATAAGTGGAAATATCATCATCCTGGTTTGGCATAATCCTAAATCAACTTAAATCAGTGAGAATCCTCCCAGTAATCTTGCTAATTTCTAGATTTGGCCTACCAGTGTATGCAGTGTATCTGTATACAGTCACTGCTGAAAGGTAAACATCTGCTGCTGCCTACCTCCTACTTCAACCTCCCCAGACCCAGTCACAGCTGGTAGATACTGTAAACTTGTTCAGTTTCAACATTCCATTGCTTCAACAAGTCCGTCCACTTGTGATGCCTGCAGTAACACCAGGCTGATCTGTTGTGATGCCTGCAGTGACACCAGGCTGATCTGCCTGGGTCCAAAGACATTAAAGACAGTCCTGGGCCAAGCCTAGATTTGGAGGTCTGCACTTTGCTAGCACTAAATTTGATCAGACAGATTTCATAATTGCACAGAGTCAAAGACCACAGGGATTTTTAGATCATCTGCTCTGACTTTCTGCAGACCATATGCCGTCATATTTTTCCCAGTTATTCCCATATTGAGCCTAATTACCTGTACTTGATTAAAACAGATCACCCATCCTGCTTTAATGAGCAGAAATTTAAAAAAAAAAAAAAGGAAACTACTACCTCCTGTGGTAGTTTGTGCCAGTATTTTAATGACTTTAAGTTTCAAAAACATGTACCTCATTTCTCATTTGAGTGGGCCTTGCTTCCATGTCCATTTTTGCCTGATTTGGCCTTCTTGAACCTGACACTATCACCTTGTAAAAGTGCGTAGATTTCTTCACAAACCTGTGACTACATGTAATTTTTTTGACAATATAAACTGGTTGAACTCTTTAAGGTGTTCACTGAAAGCCACTTCCTTGATCTTTCTTGGCTATTAAGTGAGGATTTACTACTGTCACTTGCAGATCCTGTGCAGGCACCCAAGGACTGTTTTGACCCCTTTGCCATAGCTCAAGCAGCTTGTCCACTGTAAGTGCCTCACCTTTCCAAAATTGTCGTGTTCCAGGAGGCAAACCCACTTTTTCCAGGAGTGGCCCACCTACTTTACTCCTAAGTATGCACAATTTTGCAGTTTTAAAGATGTTTTGTTTGACTGACACACGATCACATTGCTCCATATGAAATGCTGTGTCCTCAAGCATTCTACTAATCTTTTTATGTAAATTTATATTTAGAAGGGCAATTTTTTACTCCATCCAAGATGAGCAGGATGAGGCTTGCATCTGGCTGTTTTCAAACACACTAGGAACAATCTCATTGAAAGATAATTACCCAGGGACACCTTCTTTTCCATGCAGGCCAATATCTAGCTATTAATCTGTTTATAACATGATCTGTTGTGATATTTTAAAGTATTTCAGTCTTATTTAGTGTCACATAGCATCAATGCCATATGAAGTATGTTATATTTCCGTAGTTATCTTTAAAATTTGAACTTCAAATCTCTTTAAAGGGGTTGGCAGTTATCTGGCAAGTTCAGCTTTCTTTGGTGTCATTAATCCAAAAAATATTTTCATCATCTAATACTTTATTGATTAAAATCTTTACCAGTCTAAGCATTATTTCCCCTCAGATAATTGGTAGGCTAATTGGGTCACTGTTTCTTGAATCCTCCTACTTGCCCTCTTTGAATATTTTGCACTCCTCACAGCTGAAGCATCCAGCTCTGAGGTGAATTTAAATGAATGTCAACAAACTGAAGATTTTGTCAGTCGGTGGTTTCTGAATTTATGTGTGTAAGTTACTGATCCTTGATGTTTCATAAATGATTATTACTGAAAGATGTTGCCTTTTTTCCCTTCCAGTAACTCAGTGTCTGAAAGGAACTTCTATGAACATCAAGAAAAGAAAGAAAAAAAAAAAAGCTATGAAATACCTATTTTTCCACATCCAAGTAATCCATTTCTGTAATCTTCATCTCCTAATATTTATATCACATCAATAGAATTTCTTTTGTTCCTACTGTAGTTGAAAAATTCCTCTTCATTGTCTTCAGCAATTCCAGATACCAATTTACTGAACTTTGGCTTTCCCTTATCAATTTTCTACATTTTGTCCCTGATTATATCCTTTAGAGGAAGCTATTAGGTTTCAAGCAGTCACCACATTGTTCAGCACTAATGCCTGTTGTAGCAAAAATCTGCAACCCAACATAGTATTATAAAAAGGGATGAAGACAACTCTTCTTGCAAATCAATGAGGAAAGAGCAAAAGTGGCTATAGTTGTGAATATTAGTTATATCATAATATTTGCTATTATTAGTGTTATTATTACACATCTTTTTTATCCCCAGTGCTTCAGCCATAGACAGTGAACTTCCTGTCACAGCAGATAGTCAGGAAAGCTGAACAAAACTACAGTTTCCATTTACCAGCATTCACACAATTTGCTTTGGTCAACATACCATGCAATCCCTGGTTTACCCAAAAATAGCTTGTAGACAGAGTCTGTGCCTAAAAATAAGCCAGCAAGGGAACTAAACACAACAATAAAGAGACTTTGGTGATATGTGTACATTTTTCAAAGAATTGCACAACATCTAGCAATAAACACTTTTACAAGCTTGGACTACTCCATCGCTAGTTGCGTTGTGCACTGCCTCCTGTGTTGTTTATGTTTCTGTAGCATTACAGAGTCCTATTTGTGGACCCATTATATTTGGGCATCAGCACTCTGTTGAACAATACCAGATTTTGTGGTCTTGCAAACCAGCTACTGGTTGGAGAAGAAGTAATGAAGAGTTGTGAGATTTTCTCAGTGTGGAAATTATCCGGCTTTCTGGATCAGAGACTTGTGACAGGCATTCACATTTCTGTCTGTCATGAGGTAACCTTAAACATTCACCTTTTAGCTCAATGCACTCCAATGGGAATATTGTTCCATAAACTAGCTCTTTGGACAGCTGGTGGTGTACTGCACTCAGGCTGGAAAACAACTGGTTAGGCAGTATTTCATAAAAGCTCCAGGAGACAGAGTTTTTGAAATGAATCAGAACATATTGAAGAAATGCCTAGACTCTGCATCACTGTTTTAGGGTTTGGCTGCAAAAACCTTTGTAGGCTGACACAAGCTCGCTCTGCCCACACTCCAGGCAAGCACAAACTCTTTCCACCCTAGTCAAAACCAGGGAAACTTTGTTCTAGTGGCAATGCAGCTGTATTTGTGCTGCATGGATCCAAGGTAGTTTCTCCTGTATCTCTCAACAGGACTTCCTAGCAACAGCTCAGCATCCCTGTAGCCACAGATTTCACTTTGGAGCTGCCATGGGTCCAGCTACCTCACTGAACAAGCAGATTGTCACACAGCACCATACAAAAAGGTATTCTGTATACTCTTGTGTGCACAAGAGATGGGCAAAAACCACTCAAAAGTCCATTGCATAAGACCTCTCAGCAAAAAATATTGCTGCACAATTCATAAGAAAAAACATTGTTTCTAGAGTTTGTTCTCGTTAGACAAAAACAGGTCAAAATCTAATCTGGAAGTGGCTTCTCCAGGAACGAGGCAAAAATATCTAGTCTAGCAGTTTTTCAAGGGCAGAATAGTGTTCTTCCCAAGAAAAACAACTGGTAAAGCCACAGGTACCAGCCCCATGCGGGGACTGTGCCAGACTGCAGTTGTTGTATGCTCTGAATGAATGATGCCACTGCTGTATTAATTTGGCTTGTATAAGAAGGTATTCTGTCTATTTTCATAAATATGTGTAATTTTATAATCTATCTTCTATGTTATACATATATATTGACTTTACAGCATGTACTGTCTGTGTGTGACAGTCCTGTACTTAGCTCACCATTGGTGCTCTGTGCAAATTTGAGTATAACTGTTGAAGCAAGATGCACAGAAATTGGAGGAAACCCAAAGAGGACGAGAAAAGGCTGAAAAATTCCAGCTGGTCACATTCAGAAAATTCTGATTGGCACTGGGATAAGAGTCTTCAAATATGCAAAAGGTCTCCAGTAAAGAAGAGAATAACCTGCTCTCCTTAACCACAAGCTAGGAGCTTATTCAGACGTTAGGAAAACTTTCTGACAATCGTGACAGTGAAGCACCCAGCTGGATCACTAAGAGTGGTTGCAGGATCTGCGTTACTAAAAGTCTGAAAGAAGCAGATAGAAAATATCTCTTGGGACGGGAATGATTCTGCCTCGATGCAGTGCTGTGGACTTGAAGACCTCCCAGGCTGCCTTCCAGGACTATTTTTCTGTTTTCAGTATTACTACCTGAATGTAGAGGGCTCACTCTCCACAAAAGAGAAAGAATTCTCCCTCTCAAGACCCAAAGACCAGCGTGTTAGCAAGCTCCAGCTTGTAAGTGCTAAAAGCTTCAGAATAAGGGCTAGTGCCAGCAGATTTCTGTGGGTTAAATGAAAGTGTCTGGAGGAATTAACTGCTGCCCATTCCTGGTTCTCAACCATCACCCATGTGCTGGAAATGCAACTGCAGACATGACAAAGAAGCAATTATCCCAACAAAATCAGTTATTACCAGTGATTCATATGGTAATGATGGTGGTGAGGATGATGATGGTACTGCTGAACTGTAGCGAGGATGATAATAACCAGTGTTTTAGGGGACGGATTACAGGTTTAATCAAAATGAATAGTTTATCACAGATAATGAATTTTACAGGGGAATATGGTCCTAGAAAAATGCCTTGTTCTGAATGCCTGAAAATTACATTGATTTAAGTAGTGGGCTACCATATTTGCACTATTCATTTAGGAGAAGAGAGAATGTAGCATTTTTATGTAGATATTCTTTGCCATCCTTAAAAAATGAGTATTAATGTAATGATCGTGGCAAGGAGAACCATTGCAGAGTTCCACATCTTTATTGGCATCACTTTTATCAGCTCTAAAATTTTACTTGAGTCCCATTATTTGTTTTGTCCCTGACATAGAAAGAAAAAAACTATCCATGTGCTAACATAAAACTAAGATTTGTGAGCATCTTGTGAATTTCACAAGCAACAATTCAGGAGAATGTTGAGGCTCCTATTATTACAGTGGGATTTAAACATAGATGAGAGGGAAGCTCTGTCTAACAAAGAATAAATAGAGAAGGTCTGGAACAGTGTATTATCACCAAAAAAATTGTTAAGCATATTCATTTCCCAGCATATGTTCTTTTTTCTAACAAAATAAAGGTTAGAAGCTTCATTTATGCATAGGGGGAGGCTGAGGAAGAAAAATTAAAGAGAGAGAAGGATGTGATAAGATAAAATTAAAGAGTTGTCCATGTTTTAAAAATGGATAGAGACATTTCAGATCCAAGAGAACACCAAAAAGAAGCAGGTCTGGGCTACTGGCATATCTCCTGTCCCATTCATTTAACTTTTCCTTATATAGTTTTAATGTTGAAGTCTCTAAGACTGATTCTTGTTCATGCTATTTTGCTGCCGTTGTTGATTTCGAGCTGTTGATTTCTGCTTTACTTCACCAAGTACCCTCCAAATTCAAACAAGCTGCAGAAATGCTGAAATCAATACATGCCTCTTGAAGGATAGATCTTTTGTAACACAAAGGAGAGAATGACTAATAGATTACTGAAGCCTTAACAAAACCTCAGCAGATCCCCATATGGTGCATTGCAATTAAAAGAGTAGAGGATGGATTTCTAATTTTTTGGGTGGAGAAAAGAAAAAGAGAAGAAAGCATTTTGGACAAGAAAATGAGTGAGATGGAGACAGAAGTGATGTGTGACCATACACGAGATAGAAACCCTTCTTTCTGAGCCTTTCATCTCCGGGTCACTGGTTCCAATCGAGCCCAGGTCGATAGCGAACAAAAATCATTTTAATCTGATGGCTGTTTGCTGACCTATGTGAAATGAACTGGTTGTGTCAGTCCACTTCCCAGCTGACAGCTCTCCCCATCGTCAAGGCCATTGCTACAGGTGGCAGTAATTGGTGGTTTTTTGAGGCCAGATCAGCTAAAAGGCTGAAGAACGGAAAAATCAGTAGGGCTGAACCATCTCCTCCTCTTGTTCAGCTGCTCCCTCCAGGTGAGTGCTCGGGGAAGCTGGCACTGCTGTTGCCAGCACCACATCTGCTCTTTGAGCCAACAAAAGGCTTCAGGGCAAAGGGGAGTCCTCTGAAGTGGTAAAGACCTCTTGTCAACACAGATCTTGGGGAGGCTGAGGGGTAGTAAGGCCCCAGGCCTGCAGTGCCCTGCAGGTGGATGCCATTGTTTGTTGGTGGCCCCAGGAGAGTGTTGGTGTAAGCCTGGGGCTCTGAAAGGACCCGTCAGGCTATCAAGCCCGGTCCCCAGAGCCTAATGGTCTGTAGTTAAAATTCTGCCTGCAAAACAGCACCAAGGTTTAAGTCCAACTTTGACTGATGTCAGTGGAGGGGCATCGGGGCTCACATGCGGATATGTCCAAAGAACTTTAATAAGCTTATGTGAGGGGGGACCTGACAAAGTGAGCTGAATCTAAGATGTTAAAATAATAAAGGAAGAAATAAAAGATGAACTTTGAGAGCTTAATAAAAATAATGCCCTGGAGAGGACAGCTTTAATCTTTAATTTGATCAGTGTTTCTCTAAGCAACTGATACCTCCCCTGTTGTGAGGAGATAAAGTATTAAGAAGAGGATATTATGAGGAGGACTTTCAGTTACACTGTAAGCCACAGCCACCTACCTTGTGTACCTCAGACGCCTCCTGGGAATGGTGATTTTGCCAAGGGACATTAGAGATGCCAGGATGTTCTGGCTAACTGGGGCACTAACAGGTGCTCCAAAGCCTGCCCTCATGGTGCTGGCCAGTGATGTTTTCCACAAGGTAAATCTGTGCCTGCCCCACTGCAGACAAGAAGGAAAGCAGTGAAGGGTGTCAGAACTACCAGCAAAGCTGTGAAACGAAACCTCAAAAAGTGGGGAAATCCACCTTGTAAGTGTCTGTTTTCCCTTCCTGGGATACATACAGAAGTATTAAAGAGGGTGAGTTCCCATCAGGCAATTTCCAAGTGGAAAGATTCATGCTGCACATGGATTACCTGACATCTGAATGACCTACTCCCAACGTTGCACTTCACAAGAAGATTGTGTGCTAGTACAGCTATGAGATGTAGATGCATGGAATATGGACAAGGAATGAAAGAAGCCTTAAAAAATGATGAGGAATCTGTCTTTCGCACATCATGCCGTGTGCAAGTAAGTCTTTATCATACATGCTCCTCTCATATACACAAATGTCCTTTCCAGCACCCACATCAAGCATCACTTTTAATTGGCAGACAAGGTACTAAGGAAAGCAGCACCTCAGTTCTCAGAGTAGATTCAAAAAAAACCATGGTTGTCCCTCATGTGAGCTCCCACAATTCCCTTTCCATCATCAGATGGACTGTGGCTAGAGGCGATCCATGTGGAAGGCTTGAAGTGGTCCTCACTGGCATATATAATCTCTACTGCGTTTCTCCAGTGTTGGAGAGAAATAAGTGGTACATCTGCATGGAAGATATCCCTTTTCAGTTTTCATTGGTGATCCCCCATATTTCTGTCACAAAAAGAAAACTCCTGGAAACTTTCAGCAACCTCAGTCAGGACACTAATGAACATGGACTGCAAGTGAAGCTGTCGGTGCATGCTGAATTCCCTTGTAGCTCACAGTCTGAAGAGTGGGAATTCTCAGGGTATTTCCAAAATCTTTAAAAAAGCTCTTGCTTGCCTGCTAGCTGAAATTATTGGGAAGGCTGTAGGAAGAGACAATGGTTTAGTAGGCACTGGTCCCACCTGAGCCCAAGTCCGTCCCTAGGCAGGAGGATGAAAAGCAAGCACTTAGAGGACTGCAAGTCAGAAGTACGTGTGATGACAACTGAGCTATCTGGGCTTTGGCTGAAGTCTTTTACTTTCTAGGATCCTTTCTCTGTTTAAATGAAGTTAAACTTACTTTGCTCAGAGGTTTACCAGTAGGGTAGGTGCAAGGTTAATTTTGCTGCCATGGATAAAGAGTTGGAATGAATGTCCTGCCATGGATAAAGAGTTGGAATGAATGGGCAAGGAAATGAAGTGGCAGAGCCAGGATGTAGAGTTTGTAGGATGAGCCCATCTCCATAGGAGGCTGTGGGATATAAGGTCTGTGAGTCACAAAAGGGTGAGGATTTATATTAAGAGGAATGTCATTCAGATATCATCAATGAGTAAACTAAAATATGTATTGTATGTTATATGCTACTCTTCATCTCTTAGACTATAAACCAGAAAAAAAAGTTCAGAGGCAGATAGAAACATCATCCGGAGGTGAATTGCATCTGTGAGGTTTCTCACCTTCCTCTGAATAATTTGATCTATTCGTAAGTTAGATCAGTACTGGAATAAATAGGCTGTGAATGGCAGAATGCTGTTTCAGTTGGAAACAGAAATTTCCACAGTGGCTCAGACCTCTGGTCCATTGAATTCAGTATCCCAGTGGAGTCACCAGCACATGCTTCTTCAGAAGCTGTTACATGCCTGTAATAGACAGTTCTGTGAAGATATACCTGTTTTGAGCTGTTTATGTCTAAATATTGCAGTGTTGTCAGCTCTTCAGAATTTGGGTGAGCCTCAGTGAATATTCATAACTTGTAAGATATGGGGTTTAGGGCATTGGGGTTTTGTGGTAATTGGGAATTACATGAGACCACCTACTTCATTAAAACAAAATGAAAGACAGAGTCAAAGCCAGGCCTGCAAAGGTAAACAGTGCATGAATTCACTGCCTCCATATTTAAAGCCTTCAAAGCCTTTCAGTTAAAATCCTTTTCCGCTCTGGATCTCAGCATGAGTCTGGCTGCAGGGAGGTTTTGTGTGGTGGCCTGTCAGCTTCCATCTCCAACACAGTGAAATTCAACTAATTGTAAGTGCACATTGCTTCAGGCGTACACTGCACACTGCCACTCGGGCCATGCACACGCGCCGTGACCCCATCCACCTACTGCAGAATGTGGTGTTCTCTCCCCACACACACACACTTTTCTTTTTTGTTACTTGCAATCACTGAAAAGATGACAGGCCAGAGCAAGGAGCAGAGATCCCTATTGTGTTTCTGCAAAAACCAGTATGGAGGGATTTAGTCCCACAACTACATATGTGCCAAGAATTGCAGCAATCTTTGGATTGTGCCTCCATTAATGAAAATGGGTTGGCTGGAGAGCACAGTGTGAGGCTGTGCCTGCCTTTGGGCTTTGATCTTACCTGCTGAAGCTGACCTCACTGCCATGTCAGGCTTTCTGCCTTGCAGCTGAGGATCAGAAAGCATCAAGAGAAAAAGAGGAATAGAAAAATCGGAAATACCTCACAGTTGAAAACCCTCCATGACCCAAAATAGCCTCTGTTAGTGCTAATTCTGAGTTGCTCCTAAGGTTCTACAAGGTTCATAGGAATAGTATAGTCACAGATTACTGGCAAACTGTCCCCAGCAGGCTTTTTTTCAGCACATTCTAGTTCCTCAGATTTTTCCATCTGAACTTCACAGAAGTTTTCTGCGTTTGTTTCTATTTCTAGTTTGGATAGGCCAGTCTTTAGTTCTGTCAAAGCAGGATTTCTCCTCTTGCTCCTTAAACAAGAATCTTTTTCAACTGTTTTATTTGGCTATCAGCTTGACCATCACAGATTATGCGTGATGAACTGCTTGCATGAATGCCACCATCTTCAACCGGACACTCCTTTGGGGGGCACAATGTAGGACTACATTTGCCTTTCTCCCCACTAAATTTCTTAATTCTCCAGCTGAGAGGATCATTTGCATCACTTCTGCTTCTGCCAGTTTATCAGTAAACTGTCTGCAAACCATACATTTTATCCTTCTATGCTCACATTTTGTATTTCTTTGTGTGCACAGTGAGTTAAGCAATCACCCACTCCACCCCACCTAGCATGCTTTGTACAGGCCTCCATGTCTTGGGGTGCATTAGGATCCAGACACACTGCGAGATCAGCCCCGTTAGGGTTCTCAGGCAGAGCACAGACATCTCCAAAGTTCAATGAGCTTGGCCTGGAGGCAAGTGCCTGCCCCCAGAATCATGAAGCTCCTGTAGCAATGGGGGAATTTTAGGGAAATTTGTGATCCGAAGCTCAGAAGCTGAATCGTACCGAGCGTCTCCCCAGCAAAGGGGAACTGGGATTCCGAATCAATCCCTTTGTGCCTCAGTCTTGTTTAGCTCTTGTGTAAGGTCCTGGAAAGGATAATTTCAATCTCACCCTATGCCTTTATCATGTGTTAGTACCTGATCCTTCACTGGTGACTCAAGGTGCTACAGTTGAATGAATCATGTAAATAAGATTAATATTTGGTTATTTGTTATCACGACTTTCAGACTGATCCTCATAAAGTTAAGCTCAGTTCTGAGCAACCTTTCTGATGTGACTAGCTTTTATTTTTTGTTACTCTACTGCAGAAATGTTTCTTATCCATCAGATCATCTGATAGCTCTGCTCTCATATTCAACCTATGACACTCTATAATTCAATGCTGCTTCAGTGACAATAATATTGAAAATCAACCACACAAGATCAACAATTTAAATAAATAGTTATGACTGCTCTAAAAGAACTCATAATCCAAAAGGCTTTCACTGCCACTCACCACTGAACCGCGCCACTTATGTTCACCTAATTATGCAACACTTTTCTTCCCAAGCCGTTGCACCTGAAGTGCTGATTATACTGTACTTGGAGTGCCGTATGCTCTCTGAAGGGCTGTTTGCCATCTCTGTGAGACTGCTACTTACTTCCTGATAGAAGTGATCCCACTGCTATTTCTACTTTGTTTTGGAGGGAATAACTGAAGTGCTGATGTTCAGGGATGCTTCTACAACACTGCAAGAAGTACAAGTGCAACAATTCCATTTTTGGAGATGGGAAATTGTAGCACAGCAGTTAGCCCAAGATCTTGTCCTCATTTTAGTGTGAAAACTATGATCCAGAAGTACTAGACCCCTCTCCTGACTGAGAGAACACCTTTGTCCAAAAATAAACATTAGTCATAGGAGCTCTGAGGAAGATAATAGCTGCCACTAGTTCTGTCAGAAATTCATTGAAGACAGTCTCAAAAACATTTGAAGGAACAATTCAATTTCATTAAATGAATTTTAAAATCTGTGAGGAGTTCATAAAAGGAAACAGAATATGGTGATGTTTGTGGTGTATGTGTGCATGTGTGTCATAAAATATGGATATAGGTAAAGATACATATATGTAGAAAAAACATATATATAGTCTCTCCCTAGCTAAAGTGTTCTCACCAGTTTTATTGCTTCGTTTCTTTATTTCTAGGTGTTTTGATAAGTAAATTTTAAGGAAAAAAGGTAATTCTAAGTACTAGAGTCAAGAATGACTTCTCTTGAACCTTTTGATGTTGATATGGATATACTGGATTTTTCTTACAGAGCAGAGACAGCCTCTGCACATACAGACAGAAGGAGCTAGTGTGCCTGTGAATTCTTGTTTTGAGGACTTAAATGCTAGGGACCTATGGCTTTTTACTGATCTTCTGCAAGACATGAGTTTCATGCACAAGGCTTCACAAGGTAAAAAGTGGCACCATAGCAAACTGGAGACACAAGTATACCTCTTCTCACTTGGCCTGACATGTCTCACCCTCATGAACTAACATTTCTGAGAAGAGATTACAATTAGGAAGAAGCAGATTAGATAGAATTGAGTGGCTCAGCTGATCTTCCCATGTGGTCTGATAGGTTTTGTGTTTCTGGAAGTAGCTATTCAAGAGAGTTAGGGCTCCTTCCTTTAAAGGAGACTCTAGGTCTATCATACCAAATGGGCTCTCTCAGAACACCTCACCCACCTTGTGGGCAGAGAGCCAGTTTGTAACACCAAAGTGCAGAGGGAAGTGTAGGAAGCAAAGCTCAAAATAATGAAGAAGATAAATCATGTGTCCTCAGATGCCCTTCTTTACACAGGTTCTCAAGAAGGGCCAAACCCACCATTCCCACAGATTTCTGAGAGTCCTGACTCTCGTCTCCTGCCTTAACACTGTTTTCTGCAAAAGACTATCAAATTTTTCCAAGCAGGAGACTCTCAAAAGATGTCTTCTGACTGCTGAGCCAGTGCAGGGGAGCAAATGGCTTTCCGCACTTTAAATTCACAGATCATCTGCCTGTTGTGAAACCTGGATTTGTCCTCGAGCATTCTGGATATGAAGACAGAGCGTTTTCTCACAAAAGGGTAAATTTACTTGCCTGTTGTCCCCTGCAATTGCCCTATGGTTTCTCTGAGAAGCCAGAAGTGACTGGAGTGATTGCTAGCATGGGTGATTTTTGCTGTGTTGACAGTAAATCATAGTCATTGTCAAGGAAATACTGAATTCCCCATGTTGTATATTTTTCTTGCAGCTAAAAACATTTTTCATCTCTTTCTTGTCATGCTTCTTCTGAGATATCCATGGGGTATAAAATTCACAATTAGTCTTCCACTCTTCTATTCCTAATCTTGATAAGCAATATTTTTAAAGAGTTACTGAGAAGTAGGGAGGCACTGTTGGTTTGAGGTGCAGCAGAAAATTGTTAACTTTCAGCTAGTCAATAATCCCCAGGAAATGTCCACAGTGCAGATATTACTGTTCTGATGATGAAAAGTGTTATATAAAAACAGAGTATAATTATGAGGTGGGAAGCAGGGCGAAAAGTTGCTTTTCTGAGAGTAAGTGCCCTCCAAATTTTATTTGGTTTTGATTTCCTTTTCCTAACAGTATTAAACGTAAGCAGAATGAGCAGTGGGTTGCTTTAAACCATTGCTTCCCTCATATGTAAGCCAGTTTGTACAGACAAGGAGGGGGTTTGGGTGGTTTTTGTTTTTTGGTTTGGGGGTTTTTTTTGTGGTTTTGGGGTTTTTTTGGGTTTTCTTTTTGGTTTTTTTGGGTTTTTTTGTTTTGTTTTGTTTTTTGTTTCTCTGAATACTGTTTATTTAAGTAATTGTTGGCTCTTTTCCTGTCCTTTGTTGACCCCAGGAAACAACTTTTTTTTATGTGTTTCCATTCTGGGATTTCTATTATCTAGTGACTTGTGCTGGGTGTACCTCAGTGAACAGGCCCAAAAGAGAAGGAGAGAGCTGAAGTTCCTATTGAACTAAAGCAAACTTGTCCTCCAGTTTGAGGCCCAAGAAAACCATCACTTGAATCAAAGCACTTTAGAAGGTAGTTTACAAGTCTACTTCCCAAGAAGAAACCAGGATGCAGTGTTATCACCCTCATGAAGTTAAAGGAGGTGGTTTTACGATTTAGTGGAGAGAAGCCATGCTGTTAATTAGTCACATTTATTTGACAAAAATGTGGGGGAGGGTGAAAAGGGGAAAGGAAGTTGGGAAAGAAAAACAGAACAGAAGGGAAAAAATCTTTATGATGAGGTGCTTGGCAGGATGAAGGAACAAAAGGAAGGCTTTCTGCCTGTCTCCTGATATTTTCCAACTCAGCAAAAAAATCCATTGTGTAGCTTAAGGGGGAAAAAAAATTTAAAGTTGAAAGCTTAGTGTGTGAAAGCAACTGCTGAACCATTGTGTAATACGGGCTAATGTAATGTCACTGTTTCCCCATGATGTAAGTTGCAATTTTTGTTCCAGTTGCTGTGGTCAATGTTATCGCTTTCACTTTTCAAAGGGGGCAAGGGGGGTGCGTGGAGATGGTATTTCTCTTTACCCCCACCACCCCTTCCCCACTCCCAAACAAATACTTCTGTTAGGACATATCAGTGCTGACCAGATGTCACTGATTTTTTCTTTTTTTTTTTTTTTTTTTTTTTTTTTTTTTTTTTTTGCATGTGTCCCTTAACAGCTGGCAAGAATATCAGCTCAAATTATTCACCACAAGCACACTCTTTCTGTTTGTCTCCAGATAAAGGGATTTGAAATCCTGGTTGTCAGAGAGGGATGCTGAAAACTGTGGAATGGATTTCTTTGGGGAGAGGGAATACTTCTTGAAGAACTTTAAACCAGTTGGGGATGCATGCCTAGCATGGACATTCAAAGACATCCCTTAGGGTTGGCACTTCATGTTTTCAGAAACTGTTTTTAAGCCCAGGATGTTTGCTTGGAATCACTGTGAAGTGTTCGTAGCAATCAGTAATTCTAAATGTAGAGATGCTTTTTGTTTTGTTCATGTCAGCTAAAAAAACACCATCTTAGATGTGGTTACAGATGAGAGATACAATGGGTGGATGGCAGATAGAGACTGCTGTGCAGGATGTTCTAGAACCGCTTGGGACCATATCCATGGGTCTTTGCTCCACTGACCTGCAATCTCCACATCTTGCAGATGGGCTGAGGGCACAAGACAGTGCGAGGTTTGTGGTGGGACCACACACAGCCCTGGTGTTCCAGCACTAGAGAGATGGCAGTGGGGACACAGCAAGTGGCATTACACCCGGAACCACACTCGCTGGGTACCACGGTGCACAGCACACAACAGGGGCTGCTTTATCCGCATAGATCGTAAGCTACTGGCCCTCATCATCCATGTCATTACCTTCTGCCTAGCCATAACCTTCTCCTCCTCCCCTCATATTTACAGTTATATCTGCTTTTCTCTTCAAAACTGTCACAAGTAACTGGTGTTGTATAGAATAGTGTAGTGTGCTCCCCCAGTTATGGCTCTGTTGCAAAATAAGTATGTTCTCCTTACGTGAGCAAAGATAATTAAATGGCTCAGTATGTGGAAGTCATGGCTTGACAGCATTTTTAACATTATCTTCAGATGAGTGAAAAAGCAAGATCAGATGAAGATAACTCAGAGTTTCTGCATACTCACAGACAGTGGGGATGCAAATCAAAACTTCAGCTCTGTCTCTAAACTGGAACAAATCATTGTGTTTATTTCACATTGCATCTTGTCCTTGGTGATGTTTTTAAATAACCACCTTAAAAGAAGGAGATAAAGAATTTTAATGAACAGTAAGCACAGAAACTCACCTAGGAAGAGTATGTAACAGATGACATGCCCCAGGTATGGTAAAGTTGTGCTTTACCATATTAAGGCTTGTATTCTATTACTTCCTGTCTCTACTGTTTCCTCACTGTTGATATGAACAAGAATGCTTTTCTAAAGCATGCTAAGCTCTTGAAATTGTTCTTATTGTTCATGTTTACCTCCCCTTTAGTGAGGACACTCTAACATTTTGTTATGACATGGAAGCCTTTCCATATGTCTCACCACCTCCACCAGTCCCTGAAATCCATTCAGTTATGAGGCCACCTGCTTTGAAATGCAGAGATGGAAACTGACTGTGGGTTCTGTCCATTTTAGGATGCAGGGAGATGGGGCTCTAGACTACTGGAAAGCAGTCTTGGGTGACCTAGATCTCTGTAAGAAATTCTGTCTCCATCTGAGTCTGGTATTACCAGCTTTGCCATTGACTTCAAAAGGGCCAGGATAGCAGTCCCTGTGCCATTTTTGCTAAAACAGAGATATTATGGTACCTGTCATTATTTCTGAAGTTGCTTTACATGCACATAAATTAAAATTATTAAATAAGAATTAATTCTAATTATTACTGTATTTTCCATCTTATTTTCCATCACACTGTTTTGTTTGTTTCCCTGATGGCCCCAAGGCACAGAGCAGATGTTTTCACTGAGCTGTCCTCAGTGACTTTCAAATTACTTCATCATTGAAAAATGGCAACAGTGCCAGTCTTTCTTGTGACATTCAATCTCATCATCCTTCATATGCTTATAAAAAAACCAACTTCAGGGCTAAATATACACCGCATTGGAACCACCATCTCCAGATACCTCAGGTAAAAACAAAGAGGTAAAGGGGAGGAGAGAAAGGGGAGGAGAGAGAGAGGGGAACAAAAAGAGAGAAAACAAGATGGAAATTGGCAGAAATAAAAGAAATTAAAGAAAGCAAGTAATTTGTATAATTGAGAAGCATTATGGTTTGAATCCTCCTCAATTATTGATGGCCTGAAATTCAAATATTAATTTAGATTAAATCTTGAATCTGTTTAGCCTTAGAAATAATTGGGGAGTACATTATTAGAAAAAGGAAAAAACATTCCTCCAATGTCTTACAATGGAGTATTACTGAAAACTTCTGATTCCCCCAACAGAAAACCTATTTAAAAAAAGACAAGTCATTAATCAGTAACAGCTGCTCCCAGCACCTGTTATTTATTCCCGTCATTAACACTTCCTTTAGCATTTCTGACAGAAATGGGTATCTTTTCTAACTGATAGAAAAGTGATCTTTGGAACATCCCCAGAACTCAGTGGCTACATTTGATCTACAACGTGTGTTCACAGCTTATTGCAGTTTTCTTGTTCACTTGTGGGCTCTTTCTTTTTTTAAAATGTAGATTTTAAAAGCACTGAACATGCCATATCTTTTGTTGAATATTTGTGCAGCCTCCAATTTTTGGTGTGCCCTGGTTAGCTGGTCACAGAGGCAGGGGCACACAGTGACTGTGAGGCCTGTATGAGTGCCAAAGGATTCCCAGCCAACATGGCTCCCCCAGTGCCTAATTCTCACTGAGGTAAATGGAAATGCAGAGAGCATACAAACTGGGGTTTCAGTGCTACAGGTCTTGCAACGTTTCTGTGTCAGTTTTGTCTTCTGTCAGTCTCCATCTCCCTGCTCAGATCAAGCATAGCCAGGGTACCCCACAGAGCTGCAGGGGAAGTTCCTCACCTGCCTTCCCCCACCCTGACACTGTCTAGAGGAGCAGGGTTCCCCAGGCAAAACCATGTCCTGCCTCACCTCTTCCTACAACAACCCTTGGCTGCCTCCTGCCCTTTCCCTTCCCAATGCAGGAGGCATCCAGACCTGGTGAATCAGGAGAAAACAGGAAATCAAACAGCAACAAGCATCATTTAGAGGCACTTTCCTTTATGACCGTTACCTGTAGACTTCCAGGAGCGAAGCTAGTTGTGGAAAGCCCTACTTTCCACAATAATCCAAAACCCTCCTGTGCATGTGCAGAAGTAAGGCCTGAAAGGCAAGCCTGGTTTAAAAACCTTATGGTAAACAGTAATTTATAGCATAAAATAACATGTAAAAGATGTATAGATGTGGCTTTTGGGGACATGGTTTTGTGGTGGACTTGGCAGTGCTGAGTTAACAGTTGAACTTGATGATATTAAGGGTCTTTTCCAACCTAAATGACTCTGTGATTCTCTATTTCTGTGCATAGTTAAACACAGCACCAGTGAAGAAATATAAGCATGCATGTAATACTGCTGCTCTTTGTCACCTTTTTCTTTTTCTAGGTCTCTCTTTTTGCTTAATAAATATCTGTCAAATCTGTTTCATGCTTATTCACAGTTAAAACATTGAGATTTGTTGTGATTTCCTACCACCTTTAGAAAATGCTTTTCATCTGAAAGCCACTGTTTTCATTTAAGACTGTTGAAGTTGTGACAACATTTCTGTTAGTCTTGGGGTTTATAATGTTGTTTTAGTAAAAAGTATGCATGGGGTTGGATTTAGGAGAACATTGTTTCTTTAATACAGATAGATAAAGAAAGCAGTGTATTGTATTTATCAAAAGGAAATGTCAGCAGAACTTTATAGTCTGGTAATTAGATAACATAGATAAGTCTGCTTAGTTTGTGTGCTCACAACTGCCATTCCAGATAACACTTCCTGAAGTCAATTAGAAGAACTTACACAACATCATACATTTTTCAAAGTTCCTTTCTTTAAACTGATACAGAGAGAAAGAAAGAAAATTAAGATACAGGCTATGACAAGCACAATATGTAGTCATTCCATGTTAGTTTTTGCTCTGAACAATCCTGCTCACTTTGAGCGAGGGTAACGGGCATCTGGCTTTTCCAAAGACGCCCACAGTCACAGAAGCAGCAGCTGTGCCAAACCATCACCACTGCAGGGCAATGGAGAATTCCATAGGCCCTTTGATTCATGCTAAGGTAAAACCAGACCGAAGGGAGAGGCTTACATTTTTCAGACAGGTGGCCTTGGTAAACACCCCCGTTTACATGTATGGAAAACCTTGTAAAGGAAAATCTCTTGGTGCCTTAAAGAGGAAAGCACACAACTAATAGCCAGATTATCTTGGTTGCAGAACTTGGATCAAGCGGAAGGCCTGATTCTCCTCCATACAGTTTTTATTTTAAATGTAGATGAGGTATTTTCACTCTGTGCCTGTTGAAAACTTTCTGAATTATTTAGACTAACGGTAAAGTATTATGCTGAAGTTCATACCTCATAACACTTTTTGCCTCATGTAATTAGTTGTTCTTGAGAATACCAGTTTTTCCTTATCCAGGCTACCATTAAAAGTATTTTCTGACATATGGCCAAAAATGCAGTTTGCTTATACTAAGTACAACCCTCCTCAGTACACTAAAGTGCTACTTAGGGCCAGAAAATGGGATAAGAGGGAGAACTTATCTTTAAAGATGCTCACATTCTAAAGCAAAATCAAAAGTAAAATATACAACTTCTTAATGAGACAAAATTCCCAGATCAGTTCTATTTTTGGGGAAAAAAAAAAAGAAAAAGGAAGTTTCCAGATAATTTGTTGTTTGCTGGGAAACACTTGTCATTTTGCTATCTTGTTTCACGAAGAAAATGAAACTCATAAGAGGTTTTCAAGAGGGTATTTCTGTTTACCAGAGCTGAAAAACAGTTTCCCCACTGAAAATCTCCTTTGTAGAAACATGGACTTGTAAGTGTTATGGAAAAACATAGTTTTCTGGTAGGTAAAAATTCTGATTAGAAATTACCATGAGCTGCCTCCAGCATGAATATCTTGGCACTGGTGGGAGCAGAAATGGCTCTGCAGCACATCTTCCGGGCAGTAAGTGCTGGTCAGATTGGTCTATCTTCTGTGTTCTTTCCCACAGAAAGTGCTGTCCTCACAAAGTTCCAGTTTCATGTTACCAAAAAAAACACAGGTCAGCGCAGTTCTGATCCTTCTCCTGCTCAGCATTCAGCACCCTGGGAAATTATCATGTGAAGATACACACACTAACTTGCTGTAAGCACTCAAACCTTGTCCAAACAGCTATGTATTCTTTGAATGATACTTTCTTCCTTATAGCTGCACAGCCATGCTCTGGAGAACACAATGGTACAAACTTGCTTTTACTAGCACACTTTAGATAAATTAACAAGGGAAGGGTAGGAATCTGCACTGATGTACGTGACTTTTTCTCAATATAGCTTCATCCATACTGGCCATTCAAATGGTATAGTTTTATATCATAAAAAAACATTGCCCTGTTCATACATAACGCATGCATAGGGCAGTCTTTAAAGTAAGCTATGCCAGTTTATATAGTCACCCTAGCAGGTGGAATGGATCTGCACTGACCCTCAGAGTTACTCCCACAGCTGACACACACCATTCTTCCTCTGTGCCAAGGAGTAAGGCATTCCTGAACGCGTCACTAAGATACTCTGGATACACCTGTCCTGGAAAATTAAGCAGCTCCTGGTCTCTAAAATGCAATCATTTGTAGGGTTGCATAGCTGTGGTGGTCCCTTGGGGGGAAGCTTTTGCCCCCAGAGTTATCAGAGTCCCAGGCTGTTCCTTGGCACAAAACAGGAGCCATCCCTCACAGGCAGTGTGGATGTAAGCAGCTGATTTTGTGGAGTAAGGCAGTTTAACACTATGGGTACAGACTGATCCATACTGACTGGCTACAGGGCCAGAGAGCAGCCCCACCACTGTTGAATTTATTGGTGCAGGAGATGAGGTTGCAGCAGCAGGAGAAAAGACTAAGGATGTTTCTTCCTAAGAAAAAGGCCAACCTGTCACGAGGATGCTGTGACCTCCAGCCCCAGCTCCCATACTGCCCTGCCCCACTGACTAGGCAGCAAGCCCCCACATGGCAATGGGTCTGTCATCCCCCTCTGCTTCACCGAGAGCAGCAGGATCAGCTGTCATGTTGTCACAACAGTAGGCTCCAGATTTCATCTGCAAATCTGCCTCACAGTACATGTTGGGTCTTTTCTGGCCAGGCTCTTGATTTCTCTGATTTGCATAGCAGGTAACACAGACACAGGCAGAAAGCCAGGTCTTAACAGCCAGGTGAAAAATGTACCTCCCAAGGAGGGAAAGAAACAGAGAGGCTCCTCATTCTTCTGACACAAGTAGATGTCAGGTGTCAGAAGAGACTGCATCTGCGCTTGGGATTTGGCCTAGGAATAGTTCCCAGGTAATTTTATTTGAAGTACCTGACTTTGGATGTTAGGCTGTAACAATAGGGAAGTTTCCCAGGGTCTATCAGTAAAAAATTCCCATCTGTATCATTTCTGCAGCTTTCCTCCTTGACCGTCATAGTTCTGAGCTGAGTTTAATCTGTATCTCTACCTGCAAGATTGTTTTGCTGTGAGAGAGCCTACCACAGCAGAGAGATGACTACAGACCGTGATTGCAGAGGCTGATGTGCAAGAGGAGGCTGATGGCACTGTGGCCATCCATGTCAGCACTGTGGTGTGTGACATCCTTTCTGGGCCACGGACACACAGCTGTATCACATTCCCCCTGCACACACTGTGCACACACTCAGGCCCCCACAGCTGCCTCCCTCCCCCTCCCAGTTTGTCTCCTTGCTGCCATTGCAGGGCTTGCATATCCTCTCTGAGATGATGGATGTTTCAATTGTGATAGGGGTCTCTATTCCATGCAAGCATCTGAAAGCACTTTGCAAAAATAGCTCACCACCTCACAGACAAGCAGTCTGATGTGCAGAAATAGGAAATAGCCTTACTTGCCTTGAAGGGTGTTTTAACATTCCCCACCACCACGGTATCCTCTCACAAGCACAAATGACCTTATCCCTATTAGAACAAGCAGGAGGCCCCCATTTTCCTAAGGTCCTGGAAAGATTAAGTAACACAGGTCCAAGGTTGCACAGGAAGTCTGGAGGGAGTGCTGGAAATAGAAGGGGGCCCTCCTGAGTCCCTTTGCAGTGCCTTGACCACAAGACCATCCTTCCTCTCCCAAGGTTACACATCAGGTCTATGGTGGAGCCAGGAATAGCACCCAAGTTTCCTGACACACAAACTGTCTTGCACTGTGTACAAAGTAAGCACAAATATAAATTTAAATCAATTTGTAAAGCTGTGTCTTGTAATTAAACCTAAGACTGCTGTCTGAGCTTAAAGTTTTCTATGTATTGAAAGATGTGACACTCTTAAGAAATCCCCGTCCACAACCAGAGCAGCTAATACCTCCCAGCAACTAACCTCTCCTGCTTCTTCAGTGCTTCTAATTTCCTGACATGTCCTGTCTGTGCCAACAATGCAAATGCCACTTGCCGCGGAGACACAGGTTTGCTGGCAGAGGTGTGGAGGGAGGAGTGCCCTCTCTGGCCACCCTGTTGAGAACTGGCCCCGAACAAGGAGGCCAAGTCCTCCCTGGCTGCTGCAGGACAGAGAGGAGGAGACGTTGCAGGTTGATGTATGGGCGTGAGGTATGAATTAACAGTGCCACAGTGACAGCCTGAGGAGGGACCCTAGGTCCCCAAAGTCCTGGCAGAGTTCGTGGGCTGGCACCAGGGAGATGAGTGCCCAGGGGACAGACCTGGCTAAGCCAGCCACAGTCTTTGATATCCACCACCTGGAGGGCCCCGCGCTGCATCAGTATGTGCAGCTTCCCTGGGGAGGGACGGAGATGTGCTGTGTCAGGAGGGGCACAGTGCCATGTGTCCCTGCAGTTTGCTGGAACCTTTCCATTAATTTAATGGGCTTTGGATCGGGCCCTGAATTCTCAGCTGTCCCAGCTAAATGGACTCCCCAGGCAGGCTCTCCTCTCATTTTAGAATGAGGAGGCCTTTCAGAGACCCTGCTGATCAGGAGGTTCCTGCCGTTCTTTGGCAGCAGAGCTCCTATCCTGGAGCGAGAACAGCCCTGTCACTGCCCCTTGGCCACAGTGTGCACCACCTGCACTCATGGCTCCACACCTGCTTCTGCCACCCTCTCTCTCAAGCAAAGACATGCACCACTTCCACCCCCTGCCCAGATCATCCATTTTTTTTACCCCAGTAAGGCCCAAGTACTACAGGTGAGGAGCGCGGAACCAGTGCTCTGCGCTGCATACTTCAGCCCACTCTGGTCACTGAGAGCCTCTGTATACACACATACTCAGGACTGGGGGCATTGGTAATCCTGTAGAAGAAATAAATCCTCTGTGTGGCTATAGCCCCAACCCTGCTCAAGACAGAAACAGAAGAAGCTGTTGAGCTGATCTGTGTAGCCATCACTTCAGGTGGTGCTTCAGAAGGACAGGACCATGCCCCTCCCTTTGCCTACAGGCACTCGCCAAGCTCAGCACTGCTGACAGTTAGCACACTTGGACAAACTTAGCTTTCCACAGCTGTTTTATTTTTAAGCAAAGATAGGTAGATGCTGATGCTGTGCATCTTCACAAGAGCAAGGAGCTGTGTGCTTTTCCAGACCTTTACCTGACAGTAAATTAAAGTAGATCTTGCTGTAGCACTGAAGACCTGATGTTACAGAGGTACTCAGCCAGTGATGCCCTTCCTTTTGTTACTGCTGTTTTTACAGAAGCAGCATTCAGAAGGCCTAGCCAAGACCATTGCACTGGCTGTGCAAAGTGCCGTACATTGAAAAAGACTAGCCTGCTCCATAAAGCTTGGGAAGAAGAGGAAATACAGAGAAATAAAGTGATTAGGACAAGGCTGAAAAACAAATGAGCAACAAAGATAGCAATAACACCTTCCAAGGCTCACTTTTCTGTCCAGTCTGTGAGATTATGTTGCTCTGAGCACCTGCTGCCATACACACCATCATGCCTCATTTAATATATGATGCATTGACTGGTTATTGACAGGTTGTTATGTTACTGCTCAAATTGAAACTGCTGTTCAGACCATCACTGGCAGGCTGGTTTTCAATACCTCACATCACTCTCCTTATGAAAACTTTCCTTAAAAGGACACTTTGGGATAGATGAAGAAGATAACTGTGTCAGGTCACTTCTTGAGAAGTGAGTCTGGCTTGTCTAAGGTTTCGCTTAGCAAAAAGCTAAGCCTATAAACAGACAAGCCTCTGCAGTCAGTGTGAGTTTTCCACTGACCTCACACCAAAGTAGAGCTCCAGTGGTTCATGTACTTATGCACACTAAAATAAGGGGAACACATAGAGATCACCAGCTGCAATAATTGCTTGATTATATCCGTTATCCCACTCCTTGTGTTTAGGATAGCATCCCCCTCCCCTGAAGTGAATGGGGGCAGAGGATTTTCACCATCTTCACAAAGCTGCAGAAGGTGGCCCACAATGATTGGGGTTCCGCTTTAATGGAGTAAAAATGAGATTATTCCTTAGATTCTCCTTATTTTCCTGAAGTGGAAGAACCCTTTGCCTGTTTCTGAAGGGTCTCTGCTGATTAACATGCAGCACAACATGAAGGTGAGCTCATTAGAGCAAACTAAATTGGGGAAATTGCCTGAGCATTCAGAACCAAGCCAAGGGATGGGATCACACTCTGTCCCACTATGAAGGCAGCAGGCACCAGGGGCAGAGCAGAAACCAAATACGTAACTGGTACTTCAGGCGGGTGTCATAGCCAGGAGAGTTGTGACCACCAGTCAGTTCACTGTTACCATTTCCTGGAGAGGGAAGTCTGGGGGAGCTCACAGCCCATGGGTGCACATCAAGGACCTGAGCGAGGGGCCCTCCCTTGCTGGTGTGTCCCAAACTCCCCTGGACTCCAGGCAAGTGTTTGAGCTTGCAAGAAATTAGTTGAGTCATGACAAACCCCATGTCTGGATTGCAATGGAGTGCACTCAACTCTTGCTCTTCCTCAGGAAGTGACTCCATGTGTGTTTATATAAACACACAGCCCAACATGACTGGGCAAATATTACTCAAGGTTTTGCCATTTGCCTCTGGGGTAAGGCTGAGCACAACCATGGGGTCAACAGGTCAGAAGGTTAGGAGGGGAAAAATGGAGAGTCTACACATACCAAGTTGTTCCCGAGTCTTTGTAATAAGTGTCAGTCCTACTCAATGTACCCATGAGTCCACAGAAGCCTGATGCCTGGCTGCAAAGTTCAGTCAGTTCATCATCAGATGTGGAATAAACGTAGCACTCTGGTTATCATTAATAATATTTATTTTGGAAAAATATTTTAAAAATGAATTTCTTCATTAACAAAACGGTAAAAAAAATCAAATAACATTTGCACAATATTCCATAAATACATTTATATACAAAAAAATATAGTCACATAGACCCGAAGTGCCTTTGTACATATTTACCAAAAAATTTAAATTATAAAAAAATGAACATCACAAAATACTCAAGCTTTACAATTATCATGAAAATATTTTTACAGATTCAAAAAAATAACACACTTTTTCTCACCTAGTAAAAACACATTTTAGTATCAAAAAAGACAATAAAGGCAGTGTTTGTGTCTCTAATTCAAGAAAAGACTGGCTCATAATAATCCAAAATATACACTTCAGGCAGTGCATGCTTCTTATGTAGTAATTAAGTCCATTCATTTAAATATATATAGAAAAGCAACTGACCATAGTGCAATGATAAAATTCATAAAAGGCAGTGCAACAGTAATCCTTGAACACAGACCCTTGCCTGGTGTCCATCTTGTTTCTTTATTTTGCAGTCACTTTGCTAACTTCAGTAGAGAACCAGCTCAAGCCTGAATTTAGTTTCTCAGCAGCAGTCAGTGAAGGAATCTATCTCCCATTCCTCTTTCAGCAGCATTCATCGGGGCACGTCTCCTCTGAAATTGTTCTAAACAACCACCTTGCCATATCACCTCTGGTTTACACCTGGTAAGAGAAAACACAAGCAGAGATCAGGAGAGGTTAATGAAACACATGAAGAGGGCTGTAAGGCTGCAGAGGGTCAGGACTCTGCATGAAGCACACCAAGGGATGGGTCAGCACATCTCAACCACACTACCATTGTACCCTAGTGTACAAAACTTGTCAAACCCACAACATCCTCAGCATCAAGTCACTGAGCTTGTCTTTACAACAGCCACAGCATCACAAACCCAAGCTGGCTGGATTTCAGCAGGTACAAACCACCATGGCATCATGGAAAGGAGTTTATCTGCCCTGGCGTGTATTGGATGAGAGCTGCGGACCAACTTTTCTCTCGTGTTCCAACCCTACTAACCTCAGTTGCTATGATGCACTCGTCTTTCTCTTCTGATATGACATACACCGACTGGTACTTTGTGTCCTTTGAAGTGGAATATACTGAATCTGGTCGCTTTCTTTCAGAAGTATCACTATTGAAGGCAAAAAGAGAAAGAACAGGTCAGATGGCTGTTGCTTAATGCTACCTATGAGATATACACTCCCTCTTAAAAGTGAAGCTGCCCCCTGCACTCAGATGTGAGATACCTCTTTAGTTGTACTGCACTTTTCTCCTCTGCCTCTGAATCATACGTTTCACACTTGGCTTCACATTTGCTGTGCTCCTCCTTAACTGAGTCCTCATTCTTGAGTTCATGCACCAAATTGTAATCCACTGATGGGTATCTGACTTTGTAGCCATTTTTATCAGAGTTATCGCTGTGAAAGTCTACTTTCTTATTTGTGTTTTTAATCTGAGTGGCACCAATGACACTTATGGAAATGTCCTTCTCGCGCTGGCAGTTTGCCAGGTTATTCATAGTCTCAGTCTCACTCCTGCAGGCATCAGGCTGGTGGTGCCTCTTCTGCACTCTGAGCCTGACGCAGACGACCACAGCAGCACACCCCAGCAGCAGCATGAGGACCAGAATAATCCCAGCGCAGACAGCGATCCAGGGGAACTGGGAGTTCTGGCCTTCCGTGTACTTTTCAGTGAAGTCAACGATGACAGGTCCCTGAGGTGGCTCAGGGAGCAGGAACTGGCAGTTGAGCCCACCGTACCCCCGGGCACACTCACAGACATAGCGGTTGTTTCTTTCGTGGCAGGTGGCCCCGTTGTGGCAAGGGTTGTGTTCGCATCTGCTCACCGGGGTGCTGCAGTTCTTCCCGTTGTATCCTGGGGGGCAGGTGCAGGAATAGTCATTGATGCCATCCTGGCAGGTGCCTCCGTTGACACAGGGGAAGGAGGCGCAGTCATCCACGTTATCATCACAGTGTCTCCCAGTGAAGCCAGCCTGGCACTGGCATATGTAGGAGTTCCCCAGATCGACGCACTGGGCTCCTGCAAGACATGAAGGGGGACGAGCTGAGTGGTGGGCAGCCAGACACAACAGCCTCCCACTCGCTGCTCTCGCGGCATCTGGCACAACCAGCAGCTGAGGAAAGCTGCTCTCGGGGCATCTGGCACAACCAGCAGCTGAGGAAAGTTTTTTTTTGAGAGGTTGGCTCAACCTTTGCCAAGTCTGACCCAACATTAAACGTACATGTTTTTAAGAAAGATTTTTGTTAAGCAGATTTACTTTTCATTCTCAATCCTATTCCTTTTTTAACGTTTCACTCAGCTCGGAACAGAACACTAGTCCAGGTCAGGTTATCACCATATCTCATGTTACAGAGTTTGAGTGGCAATGAATAAGGAGGACTACAGTAAAGAAAGTCTTCACTAGTTTAATCAAAACACGAAGATTACTGTTACCATATTACAAGTAATAATGTTTAGCACTCGTGTGGCATTTGCATCCACAAACTTCTAAGACTCTTTGCAAAGGATTTGCAAGTATAATCTTCCATGTCTTCATGCATGAAGCTTCAGACCAAGTTACTTGGACACAGCCAGCCCATCAGAAAACGCAATCTACAGCAGTGGTCCAAGCCACGCCATTGCTTTCTTTTTCATAGGACAGATCCTCCACCAAGTCAACTATTGACATAGCAAGGACCTTTTTACAAGAGGATGTAGTGATAGGGCAAGGGGGAATGGCTTTAAACTGAAAGAGAGCAGGTTTAGATTAGATATTATGAAAAAATTCTTTACTGTGAGGAAACAAGTTGCACAGAGAAGTGGTGGATGTCCCATCCCTGGCAGTGTTCAAGGCCAGGTTGGATGGGGCTTTAAACAACCTGGTCTAGTGAAAGGTGTCCTTGCCCGTGGCAGGGGTTTGGAACTAGATGACCTTTAAGGTCCGTTCCAACCCAGACCATTCTATTATTCTATGACTGAGCAGTGTGCCTTGATCAGCGTGCCTTGATCAGCGTGCCTTGTTATGAACTCCAGACCAGCAGTCAAAGTAAGTGTATGGTCTCCTTTCAGAAGACCACTGTAGCATGTTTGGCCTTACCATTAGCACAAGGGCTGGCACTGAAGTAATCAATTTTCTTCTCACAGTTGAACCCAGAATAACCCAGGGNAGCTGAGGAAAGCTGCTCTCGGGGCATCTGGCACAACCAGCAGCTGAGGAAAGTTTTTTTTTGAGAGGTTGGCTCAACCTTTGCCAAGTCTGACCCAACATTAAACGTACATGTTTTTAAGAAAGATTTTTGTTAAGCAGATTTACTTTTCATTCTCAATCCTATTCCTTTTTTAACGTTTCACTCAGCTCGGAACAGAACACTAGTCCAGGTCAGGTTATCACCATATCTCATGTTACAGAGTTTGAGTGGCAATGAATAAGGAGGACTACAGTAAAGAAAGTCTTCACTAGTTTAATCAAAACACGAAGATTACTGTTACCATATTACAAGTAATAATGTTTAGCACTCGTGTGGCATTTGCATCCACAAACTTCTAAGACTCTTTGCAAAGGATTTGCAAGTATAATCTTCCATGTCTTCATGCATGAAGCTTCAGACCAAGTTACTTGGACACAGCCAGCCCATCAGAAAACGCAATCTACAGCAGTGGTCCAAGCCACGCCATTGCTTTCTTTTTCATAGGACAGATCCTCCACCAAGTCAACTATTGACATAGCAAGGACCTTTTTACAAGAGGATGTAGTGATAGGGCAAGGGGGAATGGCTTTAAACTGAAAGAGAGCAGGTTTAGATTAGATATTATGAAAAAATTCTTTACTGTGAGGAAACAAGTTGCACAGAGAAGTGGTGGATGTCCCATCCCTGGCAGTGTTCAAGGCCAGGTTGGATGGGGCTTTAAACAACCTGGTCTAGTGAAAGGTGTCCTTGCCCGTGGCAGGGGTTTGGAACTAGATGACCTTTAAGGTCCGTTCCAACCCAGACCATTCTATTATTCTATGACTGAGCAGTGTGCCTTGATCAGCGTGCCTTGATCAGCGTGCCTTGTTATGAACTCCAGACCAGCAGTCAAAGTAAGTGTATGGTCTCCTTTCAGAAGACCACTGTAGCATGTTTGGCCTTACCATTAGCACAAGGGCTGGAACTGCAGTAATCAATTTTCTTCTCACAGTTGAACCCAGAATAACCCAGTGGGCAGCGGCAGCTGTAACCCCCATCAGGGTTGTCAGTGCATCGCCCACCATTGAAGCACGGTCCATCAGCACAAGTCATCGCGCTCAGCTCACAGTTTTTCCCATAGAAGCCTGGGGGGCAGGTACAGGAATAGCTGTTCTCAAGATCCTGTGGGGAAGAAATGAGAAATTATCAAAATATTTGTCTGAACTTGCTCTGAAATCCAAAAAAGGGATTTTGAAAATTAGTAGAACTGACATTAATGCCTCCCTTGGAATTCCAGATGACACAAACAACTCCTACTTACAGTGCAGCTTCCACCATTCTTGCACGGGTTGGCGTCACATTCATTGATTTCAATCTCACAGTTGGAGCCTGTGTACCCAGGTCGGCATGAACAAGTGTAGCTCCCCTGACCAGTATTGGTGCATGTGGCACCATTCTTGCAGGGCTTGTGGTGGGTGCAGTAGTTCAGGTCTGTAAAAGATATATTTTCTGTTTATAAAGAGAGCAGCCAAGATGCTTGCTACTTTGCAAGGCTGGCACAGGGTGGGTGAGCTGAAAAGAGTTGCCTGCTTTCTGTGTTTTAAAACAGATGCTCAGGCAAGGACTGAGAACTCACCCTGGTTGCAGAAAAGACCACCCCAGCCTTCCTGGCAGTTGCACTGCCACGGCTGCTGACAGGTTCCATGAAGGCAGCCTGGGTATCGGATGCATTCATCACAGTATCGCCCCTGCCAGCCTACTCTGCATCTGAAAAAAAAGATGACAACAAAGTCTCATCAGATTTAGATTTCTCACAGTTGGAAACCCTATCATAAACTCTGCAAACACACTGATGCCAGGGATCAAGTTTCCTAAAAGCCCTCGGTGATCCTTCATGTGAGAAAGTCACCAAGTCCAACCGTAGCATCAGCTTTCATCGGTCCTAGCTATTTCTTCCACTTCCTTAGATAGACCCATGGTTCCAGATAGTTAATTTGTTTACTCTAATAACAAAGAGCCAAACCTTACACACAGCACTGTAAACCCATTAAGTTAATATTAATGGCACTGATGTTTGACTTATAGAATAATACTTTGATTTGGCATCACCTGGATGTCTCAAATTTCCATCTAATGTGAAGAAAGGCCTTTAAAACAACCCTTCAAATGTCCAATGGCTTATTTAACACCAGAGCATCGACACTGAAAGACAAAGAAGGAAGCAGGAAGGGAGTGGAAAACTTACTTGCATTCCCCAGGCTTGTCACAAAAGCCATGTTGCTCATCACATCCAGGCAAACAAATCGCTGTAAACAAACCAAGAAGGGAAAGACATCAGCAGTGGTGCCAAAACAACTCTTTTACAAGTCTGATTCTGAGAGCACCTTGCAGTTGGGGAGTGAGTCCCTTTTACTAGGTCGGGGCAGTTAAGCGCAGCTGAATTAATCTCTGGAGTCTGCAGGAGTATTGATCTTGCCCCGTAACTGGGCACTTTACTTATCACCGGGGATGAGCATTCTTCTTAATACAGTTGCACACAGACAAAAGAGGGCTCACAATTGCTCCCTTCCCCACAGCCCCTCACCCCCCTTCCCTTCCCAGTGAGGGTCAGAAGTCCTTTTTTCCAATTCTATGCACACAGCTCCACCTCTTAATATCCCCCGAAAGTGTGTGTGCAGATAAGAGTGGACAGCTGGTGTGCAGGGTGCCAGTGCAAGACAGCTGCTCTATTGTCTATTCTCTCCCAGCAGCTGCCCCACTGCAACAATACCCCGGCCCCGGAGCCAATGGGGCCGGCGGCCGGCGACCGGGCAGCCTATCCCTGCCCACAGCTAATCTATGGCACGCGCGTGATTTCGCTGCAAAAAAACTTTTTTTTTCTTATTCAAATAAATAAGTCTAAAGTTCTTCCTCCCTCCTTCCCCCCTCCGCCCTGCTCTGAAAAGGGGCGGGTGGGTGGGTGCAGCCCTGGTAAAAGAGGTAAGCGGGCCAGCGGGAGGGAGGATGAGAGAGGGGAAAAAAGGGACTTCTGCTCATTACTTCGCCTGGTTATGGAACTCATTAAGCAGGCACTGCAAAGTTTTAATTCAACAAAGCCAGCCGGAGACAATGGCATGCGAGGGGAAGGAGGGGGGAAGAAAAAGAAAGAAAGAATCGGTGCTGATAATCAGATCGCCTCCAAGTTGGAAAGAATGGAGCTGGGGGCAAGGCAACGGGAAGCAATCTGCAACTGGCAGCTCCACTCACTAACGGCAAAACATTCTTTTTGCATGCACACATAAACACATCTCCCCTGCCTAGTAGGTTTGTGTCAGTGTTATAAGCTGTTTTTTTCTGAGAGGGAAAACACAGCACAGAGTGTGCGTAATGAGTCAAGAAAGATGGACAGCCTTCTGCTTCGCTGTGGGAATAGCAGAGATGTACAGGCATTCAAAAGTGCTGACAGCCCCGAAAAAGCTCATTATCAAAATGCTTCCTTTTTCCCCACCCCTTGACACAACTGGGCTAGACACTTTTGATCATGGGAAAGGTTGTAGCTCTTACTTAAACCACTATCAAAGAAAATGCGAGCCCCTCTGCCTGCTGTTTGTTGTGCAACATCATACCATGAACTGCTAAAAGCATCCTAGCAGTCACTAACAGTGTGAATAATCAATCAAAGATCGTTTGATAGCAGCTCAGCTGAGACCACAGTGTAGGTGGCTTTAAAAAGAAACAAAAACACAACAAGAAGAAAGCTGAGAGGCTGCTTTGCAGCCTGGAACTGTTTTCTTCCTGCCTGCCTGGCCCTCTGATGACTGCAGAGAAGCACTCGCCCAGTACGTCATCTGCCAGCATATTTCAGATCTGTGTATTCACACAAACAGAGAATGCCATCACGCACTGCAGCAGGGGCTCTGTGTGCTCATTTGGGTGTACACCACTATGTATCTACAAAGGGCGGAATCTTGTACAACAGGAAAGTATCTGACATCCTGGACTATCCTGTCTGTGATCTGCTTACTGTCCCAGCTTTTCCTGCTGTATCAACACACCACATTCCTCAAAAACTTCAAGCTCAGGAGTATGTTTCATGCCCCTCACTACTTTATTAGTAGCGATGATCACAGCAATGGCACAGAAGAGAGCTGGGGAAGAAGTTGAACGTTCTTGTGGCCCCATGCGCAGCAATTTCTGTTAGTGGCAGCATATGAGTACCCCAAAAGAAAAATATACAGTCTAGAAGCCACAGAGAATGTCTTGGACTTCCTGATATTTTTCTCAATACAAGGTCGCAGAAGATGAGACCATAGCAAGCCTACCAATAAGCCTGTCACATGGATGTTTCCAAAGCCCAGCTCCCTCCCCTGAAGCTGTGTACTCTGTAAATGATGATATCAAAGTTGTGTGGTTGGAGGAGTGGATAGGTGTAAAAAGTAGTCCTGTTATATTTTAATAAATCCTCAAGCAACTGCTGAACATTTTGCTACCAGATTTGATGGTCTAAAGCAAATGAGCAAGAGTGTAGTGTTGGCACTGACATTTTGTCGGCTTGAGAAGGGGCTGTCTGCATTAACTTTTTGTGGCAATGCTGAGGATCTCCCATCCCTCACACTGGTAAGGCTTGGGCACAGAACCAGACATCCACTCACCATTGCTTGGTTTTCCCTCCCCATGAGGCCTGATGTCAGAGAAACACCCCGCCACCAACCCCAAGAGCTCAGGAGACACTGCTGCAATGGGCACCCAAGGAGACAAGGAGGTGGATACTCACGCTCAGTGCAGTACTGGCCTTTCCAGCCCGGGTTGCAGACTTTCTCTCCACGCTCCCCACAGGTGAAGTGACCAAAGGCATCATCCCGGGGGCGGCAGAAGACAGAGCAGCCTTCTCCATAGTAGTGCTCGTCACACACGAAGCGATAGGAGTACTTGAGGTCAGTGCGGCCGCTGCTGTGCAGGTCCTGGGACCACTCTTCACCCACTGCCAAGTGTCTCTGGGTGGCCAGGCGGCTGATGAGGCGCTCAGGGTTTTCTGTGTGAAAGTGGAGAGGAGAAGAGTGATTAGAGAGCCCAAAGCAGGCAGGGCGTAGGGGGGTCTCTGGTGGGAGGGGAGCTGCAGAGGCAGGATGACATGGCTGCATGCCAACAGGTTGGCCTCTCTTGCCACGGGTCTACCATAGAGGAGAACATGCTGCACACTGCAGAGAAAGGGGCCAAGTAGGGCTGCAAGGCTGGGATTATTAGGGGGAAAAGTGTGTTTCAGAACACTTACCTGTGGTGAGGTCGTCCGGTGAGTCCGTATGTAGAGCCTCAATGATGAGCGAGAAGGTGCCCTGTGGAAAGAAGGACCAGAGACAACCCACCAGGAGAGCATGAGAGCAGGTAAGGCCCAAGGGGCAGAGCCACCAGTCCCCAGGAGTCGTTGTCCCACTCCCATCTTGACACTTCAAGGGGATTGGATGCCTCTTGGAAAGGCATGGGACAGGACGGGACGCGACGGGACGGGATGGGATGGATATGTGCCGCCCTCGCCAGCATCGCCCCCCACTTACGGGCCAGGTGAAGCCGAAGGGGAAGCGGATGGGATTGCTGAAGGCGGGGTCGGCGCCGCCCGCGCCGTCGGGGACGCTGAAGGAGTTGGCGCCGAGGACGGGGGTGATGGCGCTGCCGTAGGTGCAGGGCGGCTCGGGGGACACGCTGGCCTGGTAGTGCTTGAGGCAGACGCGGAAGAAGGTCTTGCAGTCGCACTGCTGGAGCCCGCCGGCGCCGGGGCCGCCCCCGCGGCAGCAGTTGCGGTTGCTGAGCAGCCCCTTCTTATTGACAAACTCCTGCAGCTTCAGCTCGAAGACCCCGGAGGAGCCGACCTGCGAGGCGGGGACAGAGGCCGTCAGCCCGCCGAGCAGCCCCGCTCCCCAGCCCGACTCCGACCCCGAGCCCGACCCCGGCGGCACTGGCACCCCCTCCCCGCTCCTCAGCTGCAACAGGCAGAGACAGTCCCCGGCATCCCGCGCGGGGCTCCCCGGTGCAGGGATCCCCCGGTGCAGGCATTCCTGTCCCCCATCCCGCGGGCACTTACCTGGCAGCGGCTCAGCAGCACCGAGAGGACGGCGAGCGTCAGCAGGAACCGACCTCCCATTTTGGAGGTGCAGCTCTGGTGCCCTCGCTTTCCTCTCCCTTATCTTCTCGTCAGAGGGAAAAGGGGAAAGTGTCTCTCGGGGTAAGGGAAAAAGCACAGCGGCAAAAGCCGCTCGTCCCAGCAGAGCTGGAAGAGTTAGTGTCACGGTCTCCTTCTTTCGGGAGTGTCTCTGACTTTTTTTTCCCTTTTGTCGATAACTCTAGATGTAGCCTGTCAGCAACTGACAGCTCTTTCGGATGGCAAAAGAAAAAGAGAAAAAGAACGAGGGAAAAAAATGTTAAGATTTATCTGTTAAACTCTTTTTCTTTCGCAATCCACGATGCTCCTCCTTTTCTCCAGGAAGAAAAAAAATAAAAATAATAAAATAAAAGCAACTTAATTCCCAACAGAGGCAGAGAAAAGGCTTCCCAAGGAAGATTAAAAATTGGCGATCTGGAAATCCCTGCAGAGACAGCGGCGGAGGCAGCGGCGATAATTCCCGGTGCGGTGCGATTCGGGAGCGGCTCTGCGCGGCTGCGCTCGCCCTGCGCACGTCGGGGCTGGTGGGTGTCAAACAGCAGCGGTGGAGGGCAGGTCACGTCGGAGCCTTGATCCCCGTTTTTCTTTTTTTTTTCTCTTTTCCTTCTTTTTTTTTNTTTTTTTTTTTTTTTTCAGAGGAAGCGAAGCTCTCTTTCCTTGTTGTGGGTTTACTTTTGTTTTTAGAGGAATTCCAGCCAACAAAAATAAGCTCGTGTCTCAACAGCAGCGAACAGAGCGTGTCCGGGTGTGCTCCTACGGGGGAGGGGGTGCCTGCTCTGCTCTGCTCCGCTCCGTGCCGCGGCTCGGCTCTGCTCGGCGGCTCTCTCCGAGGGTGAAGCACTAAGGATCTGCCTCTCCTTGGGCGCCTGCCGCCCTTATATCCCGCCGGCCGACTGCATGCTTAATGAGATGCAAATGAGCAGCCCCCCAATCTGGCTAAAGCTGTCAAAAAGGAGCCACTTTTCCAAA
>VZRS01009907.1:15203-134535 GCA_013398055.1 Ifrita kowaldi | reverse complement strand
TGCGTGACGGGCGCGGAGGAGCCGCGGCGCCGGAGGGGCGCTCCGCCGCCCTTGCCGTGTGCGAGGAGGAGGATTAAGAAGTTTAGCGTGTAGGTTAGCCCAAAGTTGCAAAGGCATGTGCTGATTAGAATAAGAAAGGGCAGTCGCGTGGCTCAGCTGGCACACAGCGAGGCCAGATGATAGATAAGCAGCTCTGGGTCTTCCCTTCCCCCCAGCCCCCTTTTTCAAATAGCAAATCATCTGCTCCGGCCCTATCCTAGCCCCTCATTTTCATTACAATGGTTGTGTGTTTACCTGTGATCCTGGGACGGGGCATTCCTTTGTCTCCCGAGGAGATTACCGCAGCCAGCTGCTCTCCAACCCTTCCCTGGGCAAATCCCGAAGTGGCCCCTATATGTGTTTTACTGATTGCACACGAGGAGAAAGCGAGATACCCCCTCCCCCGCCCCGGCCCCGTTTCCCTGCGCTACTTGTTTGTTTGGGTTTGCTCCCTGGCTCGCTTCCGACGGGATTTTGCTTGTGGGAAACTAAGAGGGATAAAATTGGTCACTCGTGTGCGTGAGCTGTCGTTATTCCCAAAGGCGGAAGGGTGAAGGGCTGCTTACCTCCGCCCGGCGGGGCAGAACCGCGGGGCCCCCAGGGAACGACGGGACATCAGGGGTTCGGGGAAAGAAGGATTCCCCCCGCCTTGCCCTCCCTCAGACCTTGGGTTCCTCCCAGTCTGGGATATCACTTTTCCTGAAATCTCCTGTGGGTGCCCTGAGCCGGGCAGGTCCCATTCCTTCCCCTGGCCCCTGCTCCGGGACACACAGTTTCAAACGCTCTCCCTGCCCATGCCCCTCTTGGGAGCACCTCGGCCTTGCATTTGGAGTACTGGCATCTTTGCCCACCTTGAAATTCAAGGATACTCAGGATCTTCACCACACCCGAAACCAGAGACCACATTTGAACTAGAAAACCTTCTGAAGTCCCTGACTACATGAAATATCCCTTGATCCTGTTTTTTACCCTGCGCCCCAGCACCTCATTCACCCTGTCAAGCAAGCCCAGTGTAACTCCATGCAGTGCTGAGGCCTGGCTTCTCGTGGTGGAGTTGTCACAGAGAGTGAGGGTGGGTGATAGGACTCAGATCATATACAGGTGATAAAAAATGAGATGGCACTCCTCAAAAGAAAGTTCTGCATTGCAGCTGAGAGATTTCCCTGTGTGGAAAGATTCCCTTCTGCTACAAACTTCAGTAGCAATATTTGCTGCCTTCACCAGTTCTTGTAGGAAAACTCCCTCTTTTGCCCAGCATTATTAATCATCATCGTAAGCCAGAACTCTAAATAGTAGCTGCAAACTACCACTCCAGGCAGTAGCTGCACAGGCCTCTCTCTAGAGCCCTGTGACAGCACAGCATGCTGCTGTACTGTGCTGCATTTCATGCATGAAGAGTTTTTCTGTTCCCCCCTTTGCACAATGTGTGCATCTTGTGCATTGTATGCTGGCTGCAGCGCAAAACCTGCTGCTAATAAACTTTGGGGGAGGAGAGGGGACAGCAGTTTGATTATATGCTTCCAGGGCTTTCCAAGCCACTTCCAATTTGTGCAGTTTTTATTTCTTTCTGCATCTCTCCACGTTCAGGGTAGGCAGGGGGTGGGAGAAGGTGGGGGCAAAAACTCCTCTGCAGAAGGTGATTATGAGAAAGAGGATGGGTATGGATGGGGCGGGACTGAGCTTTTGGAAATGCTCTCCCCTTTTCTGAGAGCATCTGCCCGGAGACGAACAGATGTGGGCACCTGCGGTGACAGGCCACATATGCTCCATCCTATTCACAGGCATTCAGACACCGCTACAATGGTGAGGCTTTGTGCACTCGGAGTCACCAAATATATTAATCTGCACTCCCCAGAGCACCGCTCTCTTTTAATTTTTCACCGGCAATAACATCTGATCTAATCTTCCCATGGGCTCCCCCGTGTCCCTCTCCCCCCTCCCGGGAAGATGTGAAGTTATTCAGGTCCCCACCTGTTGCCGGCGGGCTGCGAGCGGGTCTCGCTCCCGGTCCGCAGCCAGGGCGTTATGCCGGGATATGCGGCCTGGGGAAAAAGNCCGGGCGGGGCGGGGCGGTCACAGCCACAGTCCCGGTGTGCGCGGGTAGCGCGGCCCGGGCGGCGCACGGACCCCGGGGTGGGGGACTCGGCCCTGCCGGGACTGCGCGCAGCGGCCCCCGCACCTTGCGAGGTCCTTAAAGGCCCCTTCCAAACCCAACTGTGATTAAAGAGGGTGGTATTCAGAGCTCTGTCTTTAACTGATAGGATTCGGGAATGCTTTTAAAAGCTGTCTGTTCACAATGCTTTGTAAACTCACCTTCCTTTCTTTCCCTTTTGAATACCATGAGCATGTATATTTTTTAATAATAAAAAAAATTTCTATCCTTGTTTTTCTAGTACTCTGTACTTTTCTATGTGCTATTAACCTGAAATCCCCCTCACTGGAGATACTCAAGACTCGTCCGAATGCAGTCCTGTGCCATGTGCTCTAGGATGACCCTGCTGGAGCAGGGAAGTTGGACCCTGTGGTTCCTTCCAACCTTACTCATTCAATGATTCTCTGAGTTTTGTTTGGTCATATTTATGAGAATTTTTTTGATATTTATATTTTTCACTGATGTAAAAACCAGAAGTGGAAGGGAAAATGAATGAGTACTTAGGTTTAGTTTGCTGATCGGAAGTAAACCATTTCAAATTGTTAAAAGCCAGGATAAGACAATGAGCTATCAGCAAAAGAAGAAAAAAACAGTTCTGTTTCCAAGCAGCTTCTTTTATTATTATTGTAGAATTTCATTGTTTCTCATTATTGCATTTTAGAACATTGTTTTTATTTTTCTTCTTTCAGACTGCTGTGATTTTCGGAGATCAGCCATGGGTGTTAGAGGCTTGCAGGGATTTGTGGCAAGAGTTTGCCCTGATGCATGCAAAACGGTAGATCTGAGAGAAATGGCAGAAAAGCATCGCATCGATCATCCTGATGCCCCGCCTGTTATCGTAGTAGATGCCATGAGTTGCGTTAGACGCTGGTACACACCAGAATCCTGGGTGTGTGGTGGCCAGTGGCGGGAGTACCTTGCCATTTTAGAGGATTTTATCAATGCTTTTATGGCAGCTGGTATCAAGCTGGTGTTTTATTTTGATGGGGTGGTAGAAGAGAAAAAGAGAGAGGAGTGGATCAAACGGAGGATGAAGAATACTGAGGAAATAGCCACATTATTTCGTTTTATCAAGACTCACAGGAAACAGCCAGGGAGAGAAATGTTTGTTCTTCCTTCAGCTCTGCCTACTTTTACACGTTTTGCCCTGAAATCACTTGGTCAAAAAACAGTCTGCACGTTGCAAGAGGCAGACTTTGAGGTGGCTGCATATGGTTTGCAGCACAACTGTATAGGAATTCTGGGGCAAGATAGTGACTACCTCATCTATAATACGTGTCCCTACTTTTCCATTGAGAACCTCCATTTGGACAGACTGGTCACTGTTATGTACTCTCGAGAAGTTCTTTGCCACGTACTGGGTATTAGTTTGACACACCTTCCTCTCTTTGCATGCTTGCTTGGCAATGATGTTGTTCCAGAAAGCCTGTTGGAAGGCTTTTGGCACAAATGTTTAACCACCAGTACCCACAGGAATAAAAGCTACAACAGAAGAACAAACATACTGCTATCTGTAGCAAATTACATCTCAAAAATTCCATGCTCGTACAGCAGCCTGAAACACTTGGAAGAGATGCTACCTCTGGGATCAGACAAGTCATTGCTTTACAGAGGAGTGAACTCCTATCTTTTGCCTGGTCAGCAGTCTCCATGGATTCCTCCCAATGTAATAAATTGTCAGATGTCATCCCTTCAACAACAATCAGCTCTCTGTCAAGATAAAGAAATCTTTCAGGTAACTTGTTTTTTAAAGCTTGATGATCACTTTGTGGCCATGACTACTTAGTGAAAGTCAGTAATGAGTACATCAATCTTATTGATTTAAATTTGCTTGTGCAAAAATCTTTTGTCTGTTAAGTAAAGTAGTTAGGAGTATTGTATGCATTAATATGAGCACAGATGCAGCAAAATTAATAAAAAGTTGTTTCTCTCTTTTTGAAGTGTCAAGTAGGTCAAATAACGGGGAGCGGGGAGCAGCTCCTGTATAGGCCAGCAGCTGGGCACAGAAATGCACTTCCCATGTATTATATGATTTCCCATGTTTATATGATTTGTGTATTGGCCTGCTTTTTACTTTGAGAGCCCAGAGGTCAGCCATAAGCTGGTCAGTGGTCTGCTTGGCTGTGCCTGGTGCATGCAGTTGAGGTATCAAAGGTAGCTGTGCTAAGAATGCAGAACTTGAAATTGCTGTTGTGGTGGAGCAGTGGAAACTCCAGCAGAATCACGTCATAGAATCATAGAATGGTTGGGGTTGGAAGGGACCCTAAAGATCACCTAGTTCCAAACCCCTGCCCTGAGCAGGGAGACTTCCACTAGACCAGGTTGCTCAGAGCCCCATCCAACCTGGCCTTGAATACTTCGAGGGGTGATTCAACTCCTCTCTGGGCAACCTGGGCCAGTGCCTCACCACCTTCACAGCAAAGGGCTTCTTCCTAATATCTAATCTAAAGCTACTCTCTGACAGTTTAAAGCCATTTCCCCTCATACTGTTACTACATACCCTTGTGAAAAGTCCCTTTCCAGCTCTTTTGTAGCCCCCTTTATCTATTTGAAGGCTGCTCTAAGGTGTCTCCAGAGCCTTCTCTTCTCCAGTTATACAACCCCTAGCCCTCTCAGCCTGTCTTCACAGCAGAGGTGCTCCAGCCCTCTGATCATCTTTGCAGCCCTCTGGACTCACTCCAGCAGGTCAAATTCCTTCCTATGCTGGGGGCCTCAGAGCTGGACCCAGCACTCCAGGTAGGGTCTCACCAGAGCAGAGTAGACAGGGAGAATCCCCTCCCTCACCCTGTTGGTCACACTGCTTTGGATGCAGCCCAGGGTGCAGTTGGCTTTCTGGGCTGTGAGTGCACATTGCCGGCTCAGGTCAAGCTCCTTATTCAGCGACACCCTAAAGCCCTTCTTAGAGCTGCTCTCAATCCATTCTCCATCCAGCCTGTATTTGTGCACAGGATCGCTCCAACCCAAGTGCAGGATCTTGTGCTTGGCCCTGTTGAAATTGATGAGGTTTGCACAGGCCCACCTCTCAAGCCTGTCCAGATTCCTCTGGATGGATCTCTTCCCTCCTGCATGTCGATGGCACCACACAGGCTGGTGTCACCAGCAGACTTGCTGAGGGAGCACTCGATCCCACTGTCTGTGTTGCTGGCAAAGATGTTAAACAGTGCTGGTTCCACTGTCGACCCTTGAGGACACCACTTGTCGCTGGTCGCCATTTGCACATCGAGCCATTGACCATAACTCTTTCAGTGCAACCATCCAACCAGTCCCTCATCCACCAAGAGGTCCATCTGTCAAATCCATGCCTCTCCAGTTCAGGGACAAGGATGTTGTACAGGACAGTGTCAAATGCTGTAAGTCTGTATTTTGTGATTTTTTCACAAGGGTGAAATTACCCTTGTTTTCATCATCCCTGAATGACCCAAAAGCACTCCAGTGGGTTTATTAATTCCCAAAGGGCAGGTCTGCAGTAGCAAGTTTTGCTTACGGCTTCCCACACAGGACAGGGATGCACTGGTGTTGGGGTGAGATATGGTATGTCAGATTGAGTCACTCTAGGAAATTGGATATATTACCTTAGGGTGGCCTACCTGACTGATAGAAAATGGGCTACCTTGCATCAGAGTTTATGGAATGGTAGTAAGTCTAGAGTACAATTCTGTAAATTAATGGCAATTAAGATAACATATTGGAATATTTTAAAAAATCTATACAAGGAAGTGTATTTTAGGCCCTATATTAGCCATCTGTTACTCCCTATTTTATTAGGTCCATGTAGACTTCAAACACAGAAACTTTTTTCTTCCTCGTGCTTATCTTGAGCGTTTTCTTTAAAATTATTTTTCTGTTTCCTCATATTACTCTAAAGTAATTATATAATTTACATTTTCCTTTCTAAAAAGACTATAAAACATTTTATAACTACATTGTAACCTATGCAATGCTCATTTCAGCTAAACCATAGATATATTTGATCTGTTATATTAACCACACATAGATACAATACATATCACTTCTGTCTGGTGTAGTTAAATAGAAGATATTTAAAAAAATCAGCAGCCATGCATCATAATAAGGTGCTGAAAAATGCTCTTTATGCTTGAAGTGCAAGGAAAAGATAGCCAGAATGCAATTATCTGGGTTGGATTATGGCCAAGACAATAGTGGCAATATCCTTATTCCTTAAGAGAATGTGCCATGCGGCCTTTATGACAAGTGGTCATTATTTCGTGTCTTGGTCTTTAATTTGAAGGGTTGAAGTTCTGCAGCATCATGCTGAGCTACTGCTGCAATAAAATAATAATGTTTAGAAACTCCGCTGAGGAATGCCACACTGTTGTTGCGTGAATCCTACCTGAAGCCAGACCCTGGGCCAAGGAAATTACAGTCAAAATGTTAGACATGTTAACTTCTCTTTTGTTTTTGTTACAAGTGTTCAAATATTTGTATGTGTAATGTGTGTGCTTTGCTTCCTATTTTAAAACCCATGTGTACTTCTGCTTACCTTGCACGTTGTCTGAACGGCACGTAAATGACACAAAGCTCAATTCCAACCATGAGGACATGGCCCCATGGTGCTGTTTCTCTCAGAAGAGCATAACTTTCTAGCTGATTGTAGGTATGAATCAGAAATATTTTTCAACAGACATTGAATACAGCAATACTTTTGAAATCAGCTTGTAGTTTTTTCAGTACATAAGGGTGTGTAGATTATTGGCAAGTTGCAATAAAACAGTGTTGTTGATGATCTCGTATCTCTGACTGGTTTCTGTGAAATAGTTCAGTGCTTCATTCAGGTCATGCTTAGAAATACTTGACGCTCTCTTTTTATTTTATACAAAAGTATACTTGAGGGATTACATTGTTTACATATATTAGGAGTACTAAAGTATTTCTTGCCGGGAAACCATTGATACATTGTATAAGTGCTCTGTTGATTGGCACTGTACACAGAAAGTATCACATTTCAGCAGAATTAGTTTTGATCGGTAATGACCCGGTGACTGACTGCAGCTTTCACCTGCTGAGTTCTCAGGTTTGCAGATACTGGAATTCTGCAGAAATGGTGAGTTTGGTTCTGGTACTGGTTCTGGTACTGGCCAGTGGTCCAGTAACTCACAGTGAAAGAGTCTGTGATAGCTGTGTGGATGGCAGAATCCAAATCGTACAGACAGCACAACACACGCAGGGAATGCAGAGCAGAGAAACGTCAGTGCCTGCTCACCATATGGCACAGGTCCTGGAGAATTTATTAGTGGCACCCCATGGAAATAATTCGCTCCGCTCAGCTGTTTGAACACCCCCAGAGTTTTGGTCTGGAGTTATGAAGTAGAAAGTCTGGCTGGCTCTGCACTTGGCCAGTCCAGATTGCCAGTGTTACTGGTTGGAATTCTGCACTGCCTGAGAGCATCTTTGTTACTTTCTCATCTAGGCTGTTCCAGACCAGCAGACCCTGTTGGTACTGAGGCTGCTTGTAGCCAGCTGCTGTAGCAAGATGCATCTGCATCCAGTGCCTGGTTAATGTGCAGCCTGGGTGATGCTGTTAATTCTGCTTTTCAGCAACATGCCTGCAGACCTGGTTTTCCTCACTAGAGTAGACTTCATTTCTTTTCGCAGTGAAGAGCTATTGCAAAGTGAAAGTATGATGAAATTAAGTATTCTAATTTTACCAGAATGTAAACTACACCAAGTCAGGTCAGGAAAGAAATACAGCTGTCTTATATAGTCCATCTTGCAATAATATTAAAAGTTTGCATTTTGTCATGCCTTCACTCACTGTTTAAAGAGAGAAGATACATTTTTCAGGTGACCAAAGGAGGGCAGCTGTGTTGGAATTAAGAGTTCCTTTAAATTGTAAGAATAATTGTAAGAATAACTACTCTCTAGAAAACTGTTGTTCAAGCTCCCAAGTTTTAAGAATTAAAGGAGGGGTTAAGAAAGGCAATGATGGTTTTCCTTGGGATTCTTGTTCACAAAAAGATGGATGTCTGAAAATATACTATACTGGTGTTACTTGAAAAAGCACTTGTTCCCTCCCTGGCTGTTCCCTCCATTTCTACTGATAGAGAAAGATCTATTTCCTCAAACAGTGAATGCATTTTGTTACTTTTTGATTCTTCTTAATTTTGGAGATAATGCCTTCTTCCTTCTTTGAACAAACAGTTAGCTAAAGAACAGCATATCCAATCTGAAAATTATTCAGTCTTCAATATCCTGAGTAATGGAGAGATTGAATGCAGCAACTCCTTGGAAGATGACTATGATACAGAGATTCCTGGACAGGCACTTATCTACCGCCCTGCTCGTCAGCATATTTATTCTATCTTGTTGGAATCTGGAAAAGGTAAGAATTAAACTACTGACACCATTATTCAAGTATACTTTCAATTTCAAGTATAATTTCAATTCTACTTTCAAGTATAATTTCAGTTTTCATTGCTTCAGTGGCTGCATCAGCATTTAGGATAAAAACTCTGAGCAGCTGCAATGTACTTCTTATGGAAGTAAGAGAAAATGTGAGAGTGAAATTGTGGGGCTTTTTCTACATGCTGTTCCATTTCAGTGCTTTTAACATGATTTTTAAAAATTGGAGATTTTTTTCCTTGCTAAATGGGAAATTGTGAAAGTTGTTAATGATAAAAAGACTGAGCAAAACAATGATCTTTAGGACATTTTTGAAAGTTCGAGAGTATATGAAACCTAATGTTGCTTGGATAAGTGTGGCTCTGGATGAATTAGTGAGTTGTAATACACTTTTGCAGAACAATAATGCACTGTTAAAGTTTTACCTTCTGTTGATTCTAGGTCTGCAATTTTCAGAACAGTCAAATATAGTTACTGTAATAATACAAATGCAAGTAGTCATGCCAGCAATTATTAGTTCTTTCATCCAAGTGCAAGAAAATACAATTTCCTTATCCAGTGGAATAAACAGATTTGGTAGCGGGTACTTATATCTGTGCTTGCATTCATCTCCTTGAAGACAGGGAGTTCTTTATTCATATCCTTGGACCAATTTCATGTTCTTAAGACTTCCATTAGTTAAGTGTTATCTTTACAGTGTCTTTCAGGCAGTGAGTTGAAAATTAAAAGTGTACTGAACTTTTATTCTTTTGAATGTGTTGATTTCTCCGTGGTAATCGCTTTACATTTTATTGATGAAAGTGCACCGCCATCAAACCTAATATTCAAACTATTTGCATAGAAAGGCACAAAAAGGTAATTAAGTGCATGACTTCCTTCAGCAGCCAGAGGTTGAAGTTGTGCCATAACAGGAAAAACTGAATCAGAGTTTACATAGCAATTTGGAGAGAATAACAAAAATCTCAGCAGTAATCATGCACATCTGTCATTTTTCATTTTTTGGTGTACTGCCTCTAAATTTTGTATATAATTATAACTTGGTTGGGTTTTACTTTTTCGTCTAAGCAGCAGGATATTCACTGATGTTTTCAGAAACACCAGACCAAAATTCCTAATTAACAATTGTTGCTGCAAGATGGCAGGGTAATAGGCACCTTTGCATTTGTTACAGTGTTTTTAGTACTCAAAGAATATTAGAACTGAAATACAGAAACATTTATTTAGAGTCATATTGAAAGTGAAATTTTAATGTGAAAGTAGTCTTCTTTTAAGAAAGCGATTTTAGAATAAAACCATAGATAGCATGTGTTATTTATTCTCAGTTCAGGCTTCCAATTCCAGAGATAATTTTCTAAAGTAAGTCATAGTACACCCTCAATCCTTAACCCTTCCAGAAAGGTAGGTAGATTGTGTCTGCATGCGTGCTTCTGTTAAATCTGCATTTTCACTGCATGCATCTACCTCTGACTGCTTTAACCATGTCACTTCCTAGTAGCTGATGGGTTGTTTTTTTTATTCCAGTGTATAGTTGCTTCTAAGTCAAGAGTGTAGATCATTAGTCACAGTCTGTATTGGAATGCATAAGTGCATGTAAGCATTATTTTTTTATGGATTCACTTCTAGACCTACAAGGAAGTTTTGTTCTTTACAAAGTAAGTAGAATCCTTTGCCAGTTTCCCTCAGATGAGGTCAAGTTGTTTGGGTTTTGTAATTTGATAAGGGATAGGATGGGAAGAAGTAGTTTACTCTGTATGTAGGTTGTAGTATAATGTAGAATCACTTTGGATTAGCATTAAAAAGAAGCTTACTGGAACAAGACAACCAATTAAATTAGTCCATGTGGAGTCTGCTGCCATTATACAGCTGCTGATGTAGCACATTTGAAGCTAACTCGACTAACTCTACACAATGTTCCAGTTTGCTGTGGTGATGTATGTGCTAGTGATCCTCTTTTTTACTCCTTAATATTGTCAATTAAAATATGATGGAAACTGACTTCTTTGCAGTTTGAAGGTCTGCTTATTTATTGTTAATTGGCAAAGCAGCCAACATTTACTAAAAGCAGTGGTTACAGTTTTAGTAAGAACAGGTTAAAGCTATTTTAAACTGTTTCCCCTACTCTGAAACAAGAAACTGTTAGTTTTGAATGTCTAGGTTGAGATTTCCAGGGGTGCCTAAGAGACCCACAAATCCATAGGAGCAGGATCTCATATCCTTTGAAACCATCGGCCCATACCATGCCAGTTTGCCTGAAGCCATAGTGGGATAAGTGTTTCTTTTGCTATCAGTGCCACTTTAAATAATTCTCTTGCACAGCCACTCATTTCAGTCCCTGTGCATCGTCTCAGTTGTGCTGGTGCAGCTGTTTGTGCAGCTGTGTGATGGCCTAGTTTGAGAAACTGAAAATAGCTTCTGTCTCTCTTCCCTGCCTTTCTTGTAGCCAGGTAACCTGTTTCTGCTTCCCTATCTGGCTCTGTGTAGCCACAAACAGCTGTGGTGAAACACCCCGAGGGAATGGCATGGAGTGGGAATGCACAAATCAGTGCCTGCCTGTAAAAGATAATGGTGCTGCTGAAAGAATTGCTTGTATAACATTGTCTTTGGTATAGTTTGGTGTATGGTAAGAACGTGTGTACCTTTACTCATGGAAATGTTGAAGAACCACAGCCTTGTTTTAGACCCTGCAGAAATAAATAGGGGGCTGGTGGTGATTCTGATAACATGGCATTTGTTGCCTGTGTATTTCAAAAGTACATTTATAATTAATTGAGCTATTTCTGATCAATATGTGAAATATTGCATACAGTGAAATAAATTGTCAGTGCTTTAGCATCTTTCTGAGAAAAAGTACCTCTAGAAAAATTCAAGCAGGAGGGGAAAATAACAGTAAATAATACACCCTGATAGGCCAGCCAGGCTCTTTCTTACGTGTGCAAAGAGTTCAGAACAAAGCCAGTAGGTTTTGGCACTGGCACAGTCCATGGAAATACCTGCACCTGCATGGCCACTGCCAATTAGGAGGTTATGTAATGTAGCCTGAGCCCATGGCCAGCTCCTCGAAGTCCTGGCATCACTCCCAGTTCTAACATTAGCAGGCCAGACTGATCCTCGCTTTGACACTGTCAAAAACAGTCCATTAGCAGAATTTTTGCCATTTATCACCAGTGACCTCTCAGGAGAGCTGGCATTGTTGCAGGTGTAGAAGAACACACATAACAACATTTTCAAACTGTCTTGTGATTTGCACATAATTGAAGCTTTCCTTAGGCTGCCTAAGCAGTCCTTTCACAGGTCATTCAGAATCCATTTAAACAAGGGAACTGCTGGGTTTTTTTCATTTCATTGGTGATATTCTTTATATGCATTGTAGGGGAAAAAGTTTGAAAAATTAGTGGGTTTTTTTCCCGAAGACATTTCCATGCAGAGAGGGTTGACACTTAGTAATCATATCTCCATTTTGTTCTTGGTATGTTAGTGTGCTGTCAGTTTGCAGGACCTTGCTTTCAGCTGTATTTATTTGGCTGGTTATGTGAACAGTAATATACTTTTGTTACTAATGGACTACAGTAGTGAAAAGCACTAAGCTGATGTGGTGCTACGTCCTGTACCTACATTCACAAACATTAAGAGAATGAAACTGTAGACTTCCTATTGACTTCTCTTTTTACTGTGCATGAGTTCAATGGTTGATGTAAAAAATAATCTCTTGCTGGTATTTGGAGTCAAGACACATTTAGATAAGTTTTTCTGTGAGTTGTGGAACTCACAAAGAGCAGTGCTCCCCACCAGCTTCCCCCCAGCAAAGCTTTTCTATTTCCATGCTTCTTTCTACCATCTTAACTTCTCCTCATGTCCTTGACAACTCCCTCCTGCAATATACGGTGTTCCCAAGCATGTTCCCTATTGCCTCCTGCCCTTCACAAATCACATCTACCTTTTTTCTCAGCTCTAGCTCTTCTACAGCTATTTGTGTATTGGTTTGACATTCAGTGTGTTTGGATACAACAGGTAAGTTGATTTTCCTGCCTTTCATTCAGTTGGTGCCCTAATAGGATCCCTCTGTCAGCTGAGTCTCCAGTTTCAGAAAATGTTTAGGACTTTAATCCATTTGAAATCACTTCTCCTTTGTCAGATTTAGTTGAAACAGAGCAGTGCATCCATGAATTAATTATATGACAGATGTCCTAATTGTATTAGGTTTGCCTCCGTAAGAAACCAGGCTAAAATTTAGGAGTCTGAGTGAGCTAAATAAATTGAATAAAGCAGAGTAATCTGCACACTAAATCTTAAAACCGAATGCTAAAACATCAGAATGTTTCTGAATGTGACTTTGGGTTATTTAATTGGAGGGTTTTGTTCGTGAAATAGCATTATCATAGACAATGATTTATAATCAAGACGTGAGACTATTCAGCTACTGGAATGTACAGCTTAAGGCTTTTTTCCCCCCTTAGTGTAGGCATTTTGAGTTTTATTTTTAATGTCATCAGTTTTTGAACAGTGAAGCATGGCAAGCCAGGTGTAATACTGTCCCTCATAGTCCATGTGTTGGTTCTCCAGTCCCTCACCTTTATTGGGAGTTTGTGCTGCAGGTCCATGGGGAGGGAAGGAAGGAAGAAGCAGGGTTGTAAAACAGATTTTGTCATGTTCTTTTTCTCTTCTCTTACCCGTGACACTAGAAATACATCTGAAGAATTTCTGCCCTTGCACTGTAGCACACTATTTGTTCATTCATGCCAATGGTTATCTCCAGCACTGAGCTATGAGTGAGATCAGGAAATTAGTGTGACAAAACCTTTTTGGGTGGAGAAGGAAAGGACAGTGTTGGAAAGATTGGTTTGGTTTGTTTTAATCTAGGGGAAGTTGTTGATTAGGGTTCACAATGTGGTATCAGAAATACTTGTGCAGTAAATTTCAGGGAGATTGGAATTGGTGATAAAAGGCAGGAATTTTTTAATGGCTTCAGTACTGGCTGAGAGCTTCAAGAAATTAGAGGTGCCATTCTGTGAATCTGGAAAGGGACAAGGGAAGGAAAAAAGAAAATATTTGAAAACACTAATCCAAGTACCCAGGACTAGCTAAACTTCTTTAAGTCATGGTGTTTACCAGACTACAGAGAGTGGAAATTTAGGGCACTATGACATGGCTACCATAAACAAAAATCTGGACAGAATGCAAAACACCATTGATAGTAACAGCGATTCTATGTTTGTTTGGGTTTTTTTAATGAAGACTTGCATTGGAAAGAATTTGAGCTGGCTATTGTAAATTGGATAGTCTGCATTTCAAAAAATCTTAAATGCTTGATTTTTTTTTTCTGAGGGTTGGTTTGTTTGGGTTTTTTTAAGCATCAAGTAGTTAAATGCACAATTCCTGTAGTGAAATTTTTAATTTAAGGGGCATCTTTAGGGGGGCCTGAGCAGGATTGTGGTTAGGGACTAGGAAAGCCACTTGAACTGTTACGTATAAACAATTCCTTTGTGCGAGATAAAAGGTCTGGAACAATGGGCTGTAAAAGCTCTGCATGTGATGGTGGGATGACTCCTCTGCTGTCAGCTTTCAAATAGCCATCAAGGCCTCCCTATAAAGATTTTGGCTCAAACCCTGAGACAGGAAATGTCAGGCCAAGTCATATTAAGCACTGCCTGGATATGTGGCCATGTGACAGCGCTGAGCGACTGAGGTAGGTCACGCAGGTCCCTAAGCTATGCCACGTGCCTCTAGAGCTTCCTGAGCTGCCTTGGAGTGGGAAGGTCTAAGCCTGTTTGAGGATGTTTTCCACAGACTCCTGTACTTATATTTTTGGTTGCAGTTCCCCACTCCAAACTCATGTTTATAGTACGTAATTGAAACTCTCTTTATTTGTTCTGATGATTTGCCATAAAGATACTAAAACTATTTTTTCTTGGTTTGTTTCTAAAGCTGAGCGAACAAGTCATCATGAAGTGCCTTCTGTTACTGTAGAACCCTGGTCACAGCTGATTCCATCTGTTACACTAGTGTCAATACTTGCATTTGACTTACTGATCCAATTCTGTCTTTTTAGGTGGAGTCTATCCTTTGGTAAAAGAGTGGTTTGTCTATTTTGGAAATCCTCTCAAGCAGCCGGAGCTGATACAACCTGTACGGCCTTCTGTTACAGGTAGAACAAAATGTGTTTAAATCTAAACTGAAAGAATGACTTCCACTAAAATGACGTTAGACAATCCATCATATGTTTGGTACAGAATCCAGGATGACTATGGAGAACAAGGAGCTAAAAAACTGCATGCTTGTAATTGCGTTTAATTACCCTTTGTAATTATAATAGGATTCAGCTTTGAGATACACATTATTGCTGTGTCTTGTTAAACCCGGTGCTAATTCAAACATCAGTTCTAAAATGCAAACAATTTCTTAGAGGTTCTAAATACTGCCAGGATAAGTGGTGGGTAGGGCAATACTAAAACTCATCCATTAAGCTGTTTGACAGAATGTGTTAATGAGAATAGTGGAGAATGTAAAAAAGAGTCATTTTTAGATCGTCTCTGACAACCCAGAAAGAGATTCCAGCTTTCAATAAAGAAAAATAATTTGGCTATCTGTTTCTGTGAAGCTGTTTCTGCTCTCTTAAGACTTGAGTATTTTGTGTGTTTTCGTCTTCTTCTCTTTGGTAAAAAACACGTTAATGAACACTCTTAGTGAAATTAGAGTTATGAGATATGTGTTATATTTGTGAGGAAGTGTCATACATTTCAGTGAAAAGATTGAGCACTGTATATATATAATTTTTTGTGTGTGTGTGTATATATATACACACAATCATATCATGCAATATAAGTTTAAGATGGGAAGTAAACAATTATTTTATGTCAAGGGGAAAATTGTTCTAGGGGTTAATTTGCCCCTGCTGTTGTAGTCATCCTTGTTCTCACAGGTCTCTCTCTGTCAAGTCATGTGCTATGAAATGGACCAGCAGCTCAGAGGTTTTTCTAGTCTTTCACATGAAATATATTTGTTCCATTGATGTACAATACCTTAGATATCTTGTTAAGAAAAGTTACTGTCTACTCAACTGTTGGAGAGTGGATCTTCCAGTAGATCTTCCTTCAGCATCCAGAGCCTTCTGTAGTAGTCCTTGATTCTGATCTGGTCTAAATCCAAATTCAGAAGCTGAAATGCAGGCACTTTTTTATAAATTTATAGAAAATTTTCTTTTTAGGTATCTGAAGATTGCACATTTGTCTTCAAATTTGGAACTCATATATTTAATGAGAGTTTTTCAATTCAAAGATGAAGAAAAACCAGTTGCTTTTTAGATATTAGCCTTTTCAAAATCCTTTCTAAAGGTTTGTTTGGAAAGAAATAGGTTATATAGACAAAGTACAAATGAGTTTTCATTTGTTATACAGTAGTTTCACTGTCCAGTACCCCTGACACAATATTAGAGGAGTGATTATCTAATTGGCTTTATGATAAGATGAAATTGCTGTGAAATTTTCCAAGTGGAAAGTGAATATGCAGAATAAATATTGATCAGTCCATCCTGTGCAACTGTTTCATTTCAACGTACAGTGGTCTGGGAACATGTTGCAAAACAAGGAAACAAAACTCAACAAAGTATAAACCATACCTATGTAGTTACATTTCAAATTGTCTGGCAAATATGCTGTATTTATTGTTGTGAAATTTTCCATCCCAGATAGTATACTTCCTTCCTCCCTTTCTGGAGAGGTATCCACTTAATCTCATGTACTCTGGTTCTGTAGCTCTGCAAATATGCAACACATAGAACCCACCTTCATGTTGACAATAAACAGGATTTTAAATGTGTTTGTTTGTAGCAACCACATAAGTGGAGTTTATAAAAACAGAACCTTCTCAGATACAATCTTTACTAACTCAGTAATGAAAGGCTGTTCAAGCAGACCATTAAAAAATGGGAGGAGGACTTTTAGTGTTTATTTTTAGTGCTCTGTTGTCATTCCTTCAGCAGACAAATATTTTTCTAAAATTTTTGCAGTCCATATTTGTATGCCTCACATTCGTTCATGCATCTTTGATTTTCCACAGCCTGACTTTCTAATTCACCAAATAAGGTTCCCAACAGCACATCACATTTTTCAGACAGGGATCATATTTAGAGCTAAATTTAAAGTTGTTTTAGGAAGTTAAGAGTTCAAAGTTGTCAATCAAGATCAGGTTACTCAAAAAGACAAAAAAAATTTTACTAAAAATGTATTTGAAACATCAAATGTGCAATTAATTAGGGAAGGCTCTTTGTTTTATCTTTTTTGAAAAAACTGATAACCTTATCATCAAAACTACTTTAGAGCTGTACTGAGAATATATTGAAAATCCTGACTCTTTCCAATTTGATTTAGATTAAAAAGCCTAAAGAAACTATGAACTTTGAACTGTAGTGTCCATAAAGATAAATATTTTAGATTTTGCATTGATCTTTAAAAAATAAGTAGAATTCCTGCTAACTTTTTTTGTGTGTGTAAAGCAGCAGAAGTGCTTTGCATCTGGAAAGGTTGCAGGTGATAGATGGAATGTTAGCTTTTTTTTAGAAATGAAATATTGAATGCTAGAGGCAGGATGGTAAGTAAGAGGATAACTTAAAACATATTTAAAATATAGTATGTATTAGGTATATATGTGGGTTGGGTTTTTTTTTGAGAGACAGTCTTCTGAATTAGCATCTGTGCTTGCTTGCATTGTCTGTGTCTCTTTCTTCCTTCTGGAATGTTCTTTTCAATTGAATGAATATGATCATGATTTACACACATTGACAGAGCAGCACTTATACTGATAAAAAGTGTCACTGGCAAATCAATTTTGTTAGAAGATCCATGGTCCAGGAAAATACTGTTTAACATCCATGTCTTGTGAACATAGCAGATACAGTTGATATGTGTGCAGTTTATATGGAACAGAAAAAGTTCTAAAGTGGTTGCTGGAAATGTACAGATTATGCTGTTAATTTATTTCCGAAAATGAGTAGGATATTGTAGCTTCATACCACAGAGTTTGGATGTACTTTCAGTACTCTAATCATTGCATGTTCCATGAATATGCCATGAATATGTTTAAGTTCAAAATGCTGTCTCTAATGGTCAGATTTAATTGGCATTGGAGTTTATTGGCCACAGTTGTTGAGAAGTTACTGTTGAGTGTTCCTAGCAAGTATATTTTTATAAACTTATTTTTATTGTTTGATATTTACATGAGTGTGTAAAAATGAAGAAGTGTTAAAGTTCTATTACTGGTGTTATAAAATAAAATTTCAATAGTCATTACCTCAAATATAAATGAACAGTAATTATTGTACATTTATATCTATATACACAGTAATGATGAGTTTAAAGTTGGTACAAATGTGAGGATCACCTTTGTTTAAGAGTTAAGTGATATCATAGAATTAATGCATTCCACAACTTTTGCATGTATTACATATCCACAAATCGATTATTGAAATTGCAGCAGATGAAATAAATGTTTATGTAGTCCCTTGAAGTGCTTTTGTTTCTCATGCTGCTTCCTATACGACAGTGGCATTAAATGTGTGAATATAAAGGAAAAAGGTAAAAAGTGATTTGGTCCATGCTTTTTCTTTGAACTTGTGGGTTGTCTGTTTTTGTGTTTAGCCAAGTAGTATCTCACCTCCATGGAGGTTTTAAAGCTCCTCTCCTTGAGGTTCCTGAGGACTGCAGTTCACATAATGATGAATATGGTTTTTCCACAGTTTTGTGCCTGTTGGGAATAATTATGTTTGCATATATTTGAGTAATTCATGGGAAATTCTGGTTCCTAGAGCCCCAACAGATAATTTTGTCATTACTAATCTTTATAGTAAAGATGTTTCAGTTAGATACATGTAAGTATGTTTTGGTGTGTTTTCCCTTTGTTACTCAGTTTTGGTTGTTTTTTAGGTTAATTTAGTAAATATATAGACATGTTTGGAAAGTAAAGTATTTCTCATGCCTACCCAAATAAATTTCTATTTCAGAAATGTTTTCTAATTACTGTGAAATATGTAGTGAGGATGTACCTAAAACAGAGAACGGTTTGAAGGTCTACTGTAGATGAATCTTAGATCTGCTGTGGACTGCATGTATGGTGGGAGAGTGATTAAACTTCAGGATACTTGTTTCTTTGTTTTAATTATCTTTCCTTTGATATAATAGATTAGTCTTGGGTATTACCTGGAATTTTATTACTTGAAGAAGAGATCCTTTCAGAAAAAAAGCACCTTTCGCTGGTGTGTTCCAAAAGGAGACAGCATCAAGTTTCCTTTCCCAGAGTAAATAACTCACAATTTATCAGTACCTCTTTTTCCCAGGCATGAGCAGATGTTTCTGAAAGTGTAAGAAACTGTTTGTGGAAGAGATGTCTCAATTTTTTTGTTGAGCTCTCTCGATATAGATCTATAATCTTGAATATTGATGCAGTTACTGGTTTTACTCTGAAGAAAGAAGGATTTCTGTTAATACGTATGCCCCTGGACGCGAAAGAGAACTTTCCTTTTAACTGGTTCTTGGTGTATCTCCTTGTATACAGAAACCACCAAAACTATTTGAGTTTACCCATGTCTCACACATCAGCGTTGCTTAGCCTTGGCAGGAAAAGTTGGCTCTGTTTTGGTTTCATACATGTTGTATTTGATTTTTTTCCTGGAAGTCGGTCTCTGCTGTTATTTTTTTTCTTAAGGCAGCAATTAACCAATATCAAAACCAGTAATGTGAGTCTTACTGTGCTACCCCACTCACTGCCACTATTTGTGTTATCTCTTACCTGCATTTCTATCTCCAATCCAGCAACTGGTATTTTTTCTTAATAATACATTTCCCTTAGAAACAAGCTTAGAAACTTATGTATTGTATGATAGTACTTCTTTTTATGGTTAAAACTTTTGACGGGAGAGTTAGTCTTAAAAATAGTAAAGGAAACATCCATCAGGGAGATAAAGAAAGAAAATACTAACTTTTCTTCTGGTTTCCCCCTCTCCGAAGAATTAGTACCATTTGGTTAGTGGGCTTTCCTGGCTAAATAAACATCATCTATGTAGATTTCAGCACCTTGTCACTTTAACCATTTATTATCATCAAGTGTTCCTAACTGGTCTGCAGCTGCTGCATGTCACATAAAAAAGGAAAAGGTGTTACCAAATGTAGCTTAATTAGTCTACATTTAAAATTCACACCTCATTTTATTTAACTACAGAAGCAGCCGTACTTTATGGTACGATTCTGTCTTTTATTGAGATTCTCAGGCATAACCAGTTAGCTGTTCTGTTATTTCACGTGCATTAGTGTTTATTTTGATAACAGATTAAATGTAATTTAAATGAGGAGCAAATTTTGCATTAGCCCACACGTGTCACAAGCTGGGAGATGGCAGCATGGGGTAAATATTAAGGATTTAGAGACAAGCGTGAATGAGACTGGAGAAAGTCTGGGAAGATACATTATTCATAACTGATGACAGTTCTTTTATGTGTGTTTGCAGCACTGTTTCAGACAGTAGCCTAGGATGTGAAAAATGCCAGATCACCTGGTTTTTGTTCCCAAGCAGGAAGGTGCTGCAGAGGAGGCATGCCCACACTGTGCCTGGTGGAGGATGCGTGATCCCCACCGGGCAGCACAGGTGACCAGTGTGTCCATTAGAACAGGTGACCATGAGGGAGACAGTGTGAGCATCCTTCAGGGCCCCCTGGTATGTTAATTCTAGGAGAGAGAGAAGAAACAGATCTGGTCGTTCTCTGCCGAATCACTATTTTATGATGAAGTGAGCCTCTTTAAATGTTGTGGATCCCCAAGGGAAAGAACACACTTGTGGGCAAACTTCACCCTTACACAGGTTAAATGCCTGCTGTCTCAAGGTTGTCTGTGTTATTGTAAGAATTGAGTCCACTCTGCTTAAACATGACTGTGTTCAATAAATTTTATTTAAATTACAGGCCTTTTTTTTTTTGTAATTTTTTTTTTCAAACGCAAGTTTTGTCAAATACATTTTATTTTTGACTTTGTGGTCCTTGCAAGTGCCAAAAGCAGATCAGTCATTTCCTTTCAGGTCGTAATGAGGTCGACATGTTTTATCTTGTTGCTGCCTAAATAAAATAATGGATTTCTTTTGTAGGTGGAACACCTAATTTGAAAACACTGTGGCTTGCCAAAGGGCCTGATGTGGAAAAGCAACGGTATAGTACATTTCTGGCATGCTTTTACCTTCAAGATGAGATGGAAGAACTCCAAGCTCTGGAAGCACCTGTTGCAGGGTTCTGCTGCTTGCTGGCCTATCTGATGATGCAGGTAAGAGGGACAGTTGCTTCTTCCTCAGCTGTCAGCCCTGATAGATACGAAGGACAAATAAACTGGTTTTTGCTAGCCTGTGCTGGGCATTTCTCTTAATCCTTACTGTAGGCATAGCTGATCAAATATAATAGTACTGCATTACAGTATTTTAATTACTCCACTTAGCGTGCACCGTCCTGTTCAAGAAATACTTGGGGTTTTTAGTAGCTAATCATAACTCTCACATGCCCATGACAAAACCCCTTGGGCATTCTAGCAGAGAGAGTATAAACTGAGGGATTTCCCCTGCTCCTTGGGACCTGTTTGTAAATTAAAGTTGCTCCTCTTGCTCCTTCGTGTCATCAAAAGGAGACATTCCCTCAGGTGACTATGCAGGCTGTGCAAACAGACAATATGAATATGTATTCCCCTTTCACTACTTTTTCATGGCATCTTGTCAGTCTACTAATTTTCAAGCCAGAATTGAGGGTATGGCTCTTCTCATTAAATTCTGAGTAATAGGGGATCATTAGGTAGCATTTCTGTTATAATTCCAAATACTTGGTAGCCTGCAGGCTACCTTAATTGTAATAAAAAGGGACACAAGATTAAATACAATATTGCTTCATTATTTACTTTTTTCTTAGGTATTTAATACATTGTCTGTACTTGCCATGTTTCAAATGGTGATCTCACAAGCAGATTTTCCTCTCTGAGGATGAGCAAATTATGCTTTTATCTAATCTGATAAGCTCAGCTTCACTTGTCCTTAAACTGAACTGCATTTTGTCTTTTGTTTTGCTTTTTTATTTTTCACGTTCCTCAATAACAGATTTGTACTGGTGTATGATACACGAAAACAAGTTCTCCCTGACTTTTCCTTTCATTTCCCTTCATGTGTTTACTCAAACTTAGATGACATACTGAGGAAGTACATGTGGGAACTACACAAATGATCCATATAGGTCCTTCTTTTTCTTTAGTTTTTGTGTAACAGAATAGAAATTGAAAATTATTTGAAGATAATACTTACTAAGCATCATTTCATGCCTTGCAGTTTCAGGTCAGCAAGATATATATCATGTACCTACCTTTTAACATACTTGAAGTGTTTTTCCTATTTGGATATGAAAATGCAGTTTCATTTATCACTATTTGACTTAGTTATTCTGTGCACCCTTTCATAGCATGATAACTAAATTATTTGAGAAGGGTTTTTTTAGTGGGATTAAAAAGAGGAGTAACAGGATGGAACACCTACAGAAATGTGGATTTACTGAACCTTGATAACAGGATATTAATGAAATAGGAAAAAAAAAAGCTTGTCAGGAAAATTATTTTCAGAACTTGTTATCCAGTGTCTGCTGTTATAAACAGAGATCAAACCAGATTTACAGCTCTTGCTTTCAACAGGAATAACAGCAGAGGGATCATGCAAAGGGCTCAGTTTGATGGGAGGTTTTTCATGGCAGTGCCAGTTTCTCAAGAACTGCCCCATTTTCCTGATTCTCTTCTGCCCTCTGAGTTGCACTGATACAATCTACCCCGTGAACCAGACGAGGGAATTGATTTGGAGTAAAACATTTTTCATTGCTGAGTTATTTTAAACTTTGGATATTTCTCTGATATTGTCTGTTTGTTCTCTTGGGATGTTTGAGAGGAAAACATGAGGGCAGGAGTGTCAGTAGCCATGCTTTGAGCTGACCATATTGCTTCCATTTGTTTTATAGCTGAGAAAACAAAGCTTGTCTAACTGTGACCTGACTCTTGTCTTTACACTTTAGTCTTAAATTTTTATTAGAGAAGGAAGGTGAATTGTTTCTTCAGAAATTGTTTTAGTTGAGAAAATTGTAGGTTGCCTTGAAGTAGGCCTCAAGTCTTCCTTCAGCTCGTGTGAGGGAGAATAAACTTCTTAAAAATTTCGTTTCTTATCATTTAATCTAAGCTAAAAATGAGAGTTTTGCAGGAACCAGCATACTGACCAACCCATCTAGCTTCCTCAGAATGTATGTGCAAGTATTTAATGAAAACTTCAGATGCATTTTTTTTTAAGTAAGAAAAAAAATTCCAATAAACAAATATTAACTATGTTTAAAAAAGTGTTTATATGAAAAACAGTTTTTCAATGGTACCTTTTAAATATTCTCCAAATTAAGAACAAAAATAGTGAAAAAAATTGTGAAATATTAGGTCTGTCTTTAAAGTTGGGAAAGGAGGGAATGAGTTCAAATCAAACTGTGAAGCCTCCAGACAAAGGGGAAATTTTGTCTTTCAATCTCAAACAGTTTTGGAATAAATCTGACAGTGGAATTGTGATAAGTCACCAAGTTTGATTACTGAAAAAAATATTTCTCTGAAGAAGTGGTTTTACATTCATAAGCATTTTTGGCTGATCTGCTCTGTTAGGGGCATTTTCTTGCTGTTGTACTTGCAATCAATCTTTGATTTCGTTTTCCTAGGACAAAATTGTGCAAGTATTACGAACTGTTGTGTAGATAAAAGTCACTTTTTCTGTCACTTCCGTGTATAAAATGTGCAGGTTTAGTAAACCTCTCTTATTGCCATCTACACAAAGGTGACACCTGACTTGAATTACAGGGTAAAGTAGGGCCATTATCAGATCTTAGCAGACAGGTGGAGTTAATGAATACCAAGGAGCATTTTCAAAGCTTAAAAAGTTTCTGGTATCACATTCTTGTGCTTTATGCAAGATTTAACAGCATCATAGAGGGGAAAGTATTTTACAGTGGGACAGGCAGTAGGGCCTGATTTAAAAAAAATGTATTTCTGAATAGTGGTTGAATGATTTTTATCCTGAGGAAGAAAGAACAGGTTGCTTCTTCTAACCCCAAAAATGAATGACATAGTTATAGATGGCCTCTTAGTGGGTTTTTTCCCTGTTGATTTACATAAATACTTTTTAAAAAATTTTTATCTCCATTTTATCTCTCACTAAATAGAAACTCTTACTGGATTGAAATGGAATATACCAATATTCCCCCATAATCAACCTGTTAAAAAAAAGGCAATGCAGAGTTTTAGGCAGCCTCTTAAGTGTTCTGTAAACCCACAATGCTCATTTCCACATTTTGCAAGGGAAATCTTTCCTCAAGTTCCAATTGATAAGGAGTTGTAATGCTTTATGGATCTCACTTTGGAGCTCTCTGTATATCCTCAGCAGTTGTAACAGATATGTGGTCTTGGTGCACATGTATAATCTGCTGTGTTTTATAAGAGGAAGGAAAGGGTTAGAACTCGACTGGTACTGTCATGGAACCATCCCAGCTGTCTTTCTTCTGAGCTGATCATGTGCCTCTGCAAAATCTCAAAACCCTTTTTCACAGTGGAAAAAGTGCCCATTCCCCCTTTGCTGGTAGAAGTAAACTGTTACGTAAATTTGGAATTGTCATTTCTGTTTCCGCACTTGAACATTTCAGGTTTTAGTTTTGAGTTTTCCCTGCTTCCGTATGCAGCCTTAAAATCTGAAGGAAATCAAATATGTTTTGATAAATCCTGAAATCTAGGTTAAAATAGGTAATTGAAATATTTTAGAATATTTTTGAAATTTCTAACAGATAAATGTGTAAGCATTTTTAGAAAATCGTATTGGTCATCATGTCTGTGGCTCATTGAGGTGGTTTTTATCCTGTGTCTTGAATATAAAGCAATTTTTTAAATCTTTTTTTTTTTTTTTTTTACTATGCTTGATGTTACAGAGAAGGAGAAATATCCTGTTATTAAGAAACTCCAAGGGAAGTGGAGAAGGGAATACATGAAGGGTGGGCATTTTGTTTGGTGTGTGGCAATTCATGTGTATACACTATACACAAGTGTTGGGGTATGCACTTCATTCAAGCTGTGAAAGGAGGTGTTTTGTTCCCTGTGTGTTTTCCTAGATGATGCATTCATGGTGGTCATCATTACATGAGGTCACTGTTCTAAGTTGGATGTGCTTGAGCAAGAGGATTCAATTTTCAGAAAGCTCCTCTTCAGAGCCTTCAGATAATATGTTAACTTTTCATCTGTTTTAGGTCAGTAGCCTCTCTCTGGAGGACTTAAATGCATTTCTGGCACTCATTCTCTGCCTCAAAGGGAAGTCAGCAGCTCAACTGACAGGCCTGCAGGTATGGACTGGAATAATTGTGTACCATAAAATACTCATGGTAATGTTATGATAAATATTTTGGGGGTAAATCATTCTACATTAATTTTTTTGCAGATATAGGCGCTAGGGGTCATGGGAAATATATAGGCTTTTAATGTGCTACATTTCATGTGAATACTTACATTTGTTAATCACGCAAGAAATTAAAATGGAAGGGACATTTTCTACTGGTTGCAGTCCTAGAGTGAGCAAATTAGTCTCAGATTTCTTCCTTCCTTAGCTTCCAAACTTCCATCTGATGAAAAATTGGTAACGGTAAATCCTGTCTTACAACATTGCTTCATTTTTTTTTTACTGAGGAGGATTTTGGTTTTGGACATAGGTTGTATGAAAACCACTAGATTAAATTAAGTTTTGGTATTACTGCTTGAGGGAGAATATAAACTGTATAAACCTAACCAGAAAAACGTTACCTAATGTGACTCACTGCAGTGAAAACCATTTGGATTACACTGTTCTGTAACTCTGCAGAAGTTCTTTTAAATATTTTACATATACTCCATGCAAATCTGTTTTTTCCTTTCTTATCTTCTGCCTTTCCACACGTGGATTGAAGATGGTTATTGCAGAAGAACCATTTAAATAGTTCTTCCTGCATATGAAATTATGCAAGAGTATTTTCAGTTTCATAGCCTGACATTGTAATCAAAGTATTAGCAGTGTACAGCACAGACCCCACATGCCAATGGCTATTTGAGTGGTGGGTTTATGTAAACTAGGTGGGAAAGGGTTAGAAGTGGTTAGAACCTTAACATATCTTTATTCTGTAAATCTTGCTTATATTTCCAATGAATTCCCTGTTTCTTTGAACAGTCCATGAGACAATTTTGAAAGTACTTTTTGTTGATCTCAAGGTAACACTCCTGTTACTATCCATTTGTTTCTAGTGCACAAGTACCAAAATAACAGCACTAGTGTGATTCCAGTTCCATTATTTGATTCCTTGTAACAGGTGAAGTCCAGGCTCCTGTAAGTTTTTTCAAACTCATCACAAATTTGTTTTGTAGCTGTAGATCGAGTGTTAGATCTGTGTAACAAAAGAGAAGCAATGAAATGAAGGCAATATGGAAAAGAGCAGGAATGTAGGATTTATTTCTGCCAGGTACATTACTGCACATAGTGTTGCACTCAACATTGTGAGGATCAGTACTTCATCAAGCCTGCATGGCAGTCATTCAGCAAAAGAATAAAGGAAATCAAGCCTAAACAGGAAGTGTTGAAACAACTTGTTTGTAGATGCAATTACAGGAATTGTTACTTAAGTTTCTAAAGTGCTTCGAAGTTTATTCCACTTGAATTAGAGGTCTTTGTGTGATTCATTTGTGTCGTGGCTCTTTGAAAATATAAATCTGCATCCAAACACGTAATATTAATCAATGTATGCTACTTATCAGCACTGTGCCTATTCAAAGTTGTTCACAAAATTCTGTTACTTCCCCACAAGGCTTATGGCAGGTCAGCTGTGCACACAGAAGTACACGAAGTGTGAAGCTGGTCTCACACTGTGTCATGTATCACTCTATGAAATGGACAGAGTGTTGTTGGAATTGACTTCTGCGTGCCACTGGCAAGTCCTTTCCAAAGTTCTGTCCCCCTACTGCGTGTGTAAGCACTTCATGCACTGTCCCACAATGCCTTCTGCTGTGCTGGAAACCAACAAAAGATTCATGTAACCTAGCTGAAATGGTTTGTATCAGGCTACTTTGTAGATCAGCTCCTTGTCTTATTCTATCAAAATTCACGATAGTGCCTTTGGTAATAGTTTGAGCCAGAATAAATTCTTCTGAAGGGAATAGTGAGGAAAGATTTTGGTCTCTTTCTCTTCTGAGGTTGTGAATACATAAATAGGAGTTTCAAAACTTTCCCTCATTGCCTTCAAATTAACCTCTTTTCCCGTGTTTTGATGACCTGAATTTCCCTGTGGAAAAAAGCTGCTGTTTCACAGTTGTATGAGTATCTGTGTCATGTCAAGCTGTATCAAGAATAGAAGACTTAATAATGTCCTGGGAATTTTCTCTTGAAAGGGCAGGAGACTAAATAAATAGCATATCTTATACAAATATTCTAAGAATTGTGATCAATAAAGCAGGCTCTCTGAGAATTATCATTCAAGCATCTAATTTTCAAGATCCTATCTCAGAATAGCCTAAACTGTTTTTACTCATTGCTGTGTTTATTTAGTCATTTTACAAAATTGAGTTATGCTCAACAGAGTTACTGAGTTATTTTAATAGTTAGTGAGTGGGGTATCAATGGATATTTAACAGCTTAATTTTCTAGATATTTGTGTTTAAAATCAAAGGATCCAAGTGCAATGAATTACACTAGTACATAGTTAATTAATAAATGGAGTTTATAGTAGGAAGTCAGGAACAGAGTTTAATCTGTTTACCATACTTTTAATTTTCCATTGAAAAGTTAAAAGTGATCCCTAGAAACAACTTAATCACAGAGCTTTCAAGGAAGTTATGGTAAAATTAATCAGCATCTGCAAAATTTTATGAAGATATTTTCTCATTTGCCATTTTGGACTTAACATTATAGTATTATTTGAATGTAGAAAAAATGTTTATTTCTTGTAATCAATTCTGTAAAGAACACTACTTTGATTTTAAAAAAATTCTCTCTTTCTGTAAAGAAGTCCATTAGCAAATATGTTCTAGCAGAAAAATACTTAACTTCCACTATGAAATATGAGAGAAAATATAAGTAGAGCCTGTTCTCATGGAATGAAGAGAGCCTTTCAGCTTTCACTTTCAAATCTACTTTCTAATATGCTGTCCATATTTCATAGTTAATGAGATCCATAAACCCACAAGTCTATGAAACAGAAATGTCTATGGTTTGAATAAAGTGGGTTAAAGCCATAAAAAATGTAGTTTATCTCATGCTGAAAGAAAGTGGGCTGTGGACATGTAACTACACTGTACATTAAATATTACTTTCTGAGAATAACATAATGTTTATACATAAAGATTTGATTATTTTTCAAGATCGATGGTTTCAAAATACCAAAATGTGCACACCATAGAAAAGACATTTTTCTGGTTAGATTTTTTCTGGTTTTCTTGTGCTGCCCCCCTTATATGGTAGATTAGCATTCTACTTTGCCCAAGCTTCCCATAGAGCTTATACATAAGGTCAGAATTAAATTTTGGATCCCAGGTTGTCTGTTTCCCTTCTTTCTATTTTAATCTGGTGTGTGGTGTTGGCAAAAAACCCAGAGAGCCATCAGTCTAACTTTGAGGCCATTGCAGAGAAAAAGAGGCACCAGCAGTCGCGCTTCCAGTCTTGTTTCTTATATTGTGCTGGCCCTGGTTGTTTACAAGTGCAATTACAGGTCAGCTTTCACCAGTAATGCATGTAAAATACTGGCCAAACAGGAAAACCCCTGATGACTTGTAAACAGAATTAAATTTTTTTCTAAGATGGCTCTAAATATGTGACTATATGAAAAATTTGTGTTGGAGGCGTAAAGCTGTGAATCACATCTTTTCTGAAAGTTGTGACCAAAGATGAGATGGAAAAAATTGGTCAAAAAGGAAGTACAAACTGGAAATTGGTAGGTGAACTTTGGGTTCTGATACATGATTTTAAAAGTGAAATGTATGTCAGAAAATAGGAAATCCAAGTTAATAGCGGGTACATGGGTGGGCATACACATCACTTCTGGAATTTAGGGTTTTGCAAACCCTTTATAGCTTTGCTCTAAAATGTCCCATCATGCCAGAATATCTGCTTAAGAGTAATTACATCTTTTGTACCACTTGTGAAAGGAGCAGTTTGGCTGCATCTGAGTTATAAGACAGTCCAGCACTAAAGTATATTCCTTCAATTTTTTAAGAGCTTTTTCTTATTTAAAATTATTACTGATACGAAATGAGCACAATCATTTTAGATCTGAAATTACAAGACTCAAAAGAGTCTTTGCAACTTGACTGCAAGTGAACTTTACACAATATGTATTAGGTATTACTTAACTAGCTTTTGGAATAATAATAATAAATACTCAACAAACTAGTTAACTAGTTTGAAAGCTGGAAATAGCTTTAGCAAGAATTTTAGTTGCACAGAACTTTTGAGTATTTTTCATTGTACAGTGTCATGGAAGCGAAATTACCTTGGTTTTATACCTTGGTTTACCTTGGTGTTACACCAATATTACACAAGGTATTTTTCTCTGAATATTTTCCTGAGGGATACTTAGCCACATCCATTTAAAAAAGCAATATGTTTTAGAGTCGTAGGTGATAGTGTAGGTGTCTTGGTTAGGATCCCTCAGATTTAAAGAAGGACATTGCTACATCTATTCTGTGGTTTTTTTCTATGCCGTGCAGGCAGAAAAGCATAAATAATACCCAGATTATGAACATTTGATAATTTCAATCTCCAGATCCATTTGGCAATCCGAGCTATGTTTGTCAACACCATTACGTGTGATATTTTTCAAACAGACCCCAAACAACCTTTGAGAGATGTCTGTATTTTTCAAAATATGATTGTTGAAAAAATCCTTCCCCCCACCAGGAAGTGTATGTTTATTGTGTCTGTGTGACTGTTTCCTAATTAATATTTACTTGAAGTCTAGTTGGATTGAGTAAAACATAAAGTGCAAGTAAGAATGTTGTAAAGATCTTACAGATAAACCCTTCTTATATACAAAGGATCTGCTTCTGTGATGTACATTAGTATTAAGTAAAATGGAATTTGAGTGCATTCCCAGATGCTTTACTGAATCAGGGTTTATATTCCCTCAAAATTTGCATCTGTCAAAAGTGTTTTAAAAATTATAGACGAGATTGCAACTGACAGGTGGTGGAGAACAGGGGGGATTGAGGTGATTTGCTGATCTTGGCATTGCTTCCCAGCCCATTTTCTCATCTGCAGTCTTTAGGTTTTCTCAGTGCTCTGGGCTAATCTGGAACTGAAGTGCAGCTGTATGGGATGTGATTTCAAGTTAGGATTGGTTCAGTCCCTGTTCAAAATTAGAAATATTCTTCTGATATACTTAAGATAGTCTTAAGTGAACCAGACCAAATAGAACAGTTCCAGTCCACTTACATGGTCAAGCATTAGTGCAAATACAATTATGTGTCAGGAGCTGAAGTTACTCACTGCTTACAGCACTTTTCAAAGACCCATCTCTAAATTGGCTATTTTCATAAGCATCTTCTGAAATTCTGAAGAAAGTTTTCTGAATCCACTGACAACTGGTTCTACCTTTTTTGCTGCTGTTGGTTCAGAAGCATATTAAAAAGAAATCTTAGGCTTAATTAACCTATTCAACTTGCAGACAAGATTGGTGTTCTGCCTCACTCTCCCCATTTTCTTCTTGACAAAATTTGCTGTATTTATTAGTATTATTAGAGTCTATTTCCCTGAACATTTTTTTGCAGTTGCCATAAGCTCCAGTATCAGAATTCACATAGCTGTGTGAATTCTATTATGTATCATTGGCACAAATACAAACCACAGCATAACTAGATCACAGAATTGTCAAGTTTGGGAGAGACCTCCAAGATCATCTAGTCCAACCATCAACCCAGCACCACCATATTCACCCCTAAACAACATCCCCAAGTGCCACCTTCAGTTGCTTTTTGAGCACTTCCAGAGATGGTGGCTTCACTACCTCCCTGGGCAACTTCCTCCAGTGCCTGACCAGTCTTGCAGTGAAAAAAATCTTCTATTATCTAATCTGTATCTCTCCTGGTGCCTCTTAAGGCCATTTTTCTCTTGTCCTTTCACTTGATATATGGCAGAAGAGAGCAACTCCCACCTNGAAAGCTGGAAATAGCTTTAGCAAGAATTTTAGTTGCACAGAACTTTTGAGTATTTTTCATTGTACAGTGTCATGGAAGCGAAATTACCTTGGTTTTATACCTTGGTTTACCTTGGTGTTACACCAATATTACACAAGGTATTTTTCTCTGAATATTTTCCTGAGGGATACTTAGCCACATCCATTTAAAAAAGCAATATGTTTTAGAGTCGTAGGTGATAGTGTAGGTGTCTTGGTTAGGATCCCTCAGATTTAAAGAAGGACATTGCTACATCTATTCTGTGGTTTTTTTCTATGCCGTGCAGGCAGAAAAGCATAAATAATACCCAGATTATGAACATTTGATAATTTCAATCTCCAGATCCATTTGGCAATCCGAGCTATGTTTGTCAACACCATTACGTGTGATATTTTTCAAACAGACCCCAAACAACCTTTGAGAGATGTCTGTATTTTTCAAAATATGATTGTTGAAAAAATCCTTCCCCCCACCAGGAAGTGTATGTTTATTGTGTCTGTGTGACTGTTTCCTAATTAATATTTACTTGAAGTCTAGTTGGATTGAGTAAAACATAAAGTGCAAGTAAGAATGTTGTAAAGATCTTACAGATAAACCCTTCTTATATACAAAGGATCTGCTTCTGTGATGTACATTAGTATTAAGTAAAATGGAATTTGAGTGCATTCCCAGATGCTTTACTGAATCAGGGTTTATATTCCCTCAAAATTTGCATCTGTCAAAAGTGTTTTAAAAATTATAGACGAGATTGCAACTGACAGGTGGTGGAGAACAGGGGGGATTGAGGTGATTTGCTGATCTTGGCATTGCTTCCCAGCCCATTTTCTCATCTGCAGTCTTTAGGTTTTCTCAGTGCTCTGGGCTAATCTGGAACTGAAGTGCAGCTGTATGGGATGTGATTTCAAGTTAGGATTGGTTCAGTCCCTGTTCAAAATTAGAAATATTCTTCTGATATACTTAAGATAGTCTTAAGTGAACCAGACCAAATAGAACAGTTCCAGTCCACTTACATGGTCAAGCATTAGTGCAAATACAATTATGTGTCAGGAGCTGAAGTTACTCACTGCTTACAGCACTTTTCAAAGACCCATCTCTAAATTGGCTATTTTCATAAGCATCTTCTGAAATTCTGAAGAAAGTTTTCTGAATCCACTGACAACTGGTTCTACCTTTTTTGCTGCTGTTGGTTCAGAAGCATATTAAAAAGAAATCTTAGGCTTAATTAACCTATTCAACTTGCAGACAAGATTGGTGTTCTGCCTCACTCTCCCCATTTTCTTCTTGACAAAATTTGCTGTATTTATTAGTATTATTAGAGTCTATTTCCCTGAACATTTTTTTGCAGTTGCCATAAGCTCCAGTATCAGAATTCACATAGCTGTGTGAATTCTATTATGTATCATTGGCACAAATACAAACCACAGCATAACTAGATCACAGAATTGTCAAGTTTGGGAGAGACCTCCAAGATCATCTAGTCCAACCATCAACCCAGCACCACCATATTCACCCCTAAACAACATCCCCAAGTGCCACCTTCAGTTGCTTTTTGAGCACTTCCAGAGATGGTGGCTTCACTACCTCCCTGGGCAACTTCCTCCAGTGCCTGACCAGTCTTGCAGTGAAAAAAATCTTCTATTATCTAATCTGTATCTCTCCTGGTGCCTCTTAAGGCCATTTTTCTCTTGTCCTTTCACTTGATATATGGCAGAAGAGAGCAACTCCCACCTCACTACAGGCTCCTTTCTGGTAGTTGTAGAGAGCTGAGTTGTAGGTCATCTCTTCTACCTCATGAAAAAAATTCGTTCGTTTAAATGGATTCAGTTTGCCCAGGGAGAAAATTTTGAGCAAGGTTTTGAGCAAGGGTCTTAAAAAGAGGATTTTTATTTCCTTGGGGAAGATGGTCTTGCATTTTTCTGCATAATTGTGTAAGTTTGCTGCGCATTTCTGTGAGTTTTCCCCTGTACTGTCCTGTAGCTCATTATTAGCAAGATTTCAACAACATGGAAATAGCAGCAATGTTTCAGTTATAAATTGCTTTTAGACTGTATATAGCTTAAAAAATATTTCAGGATGCTTAAGTTAAAAGACACTCTGGAATTTCAGATAACAAAATTACTGTTAATTTTTAATCCATGCCAAATAGTATTGCAGGAAGTAAAGCAGAGTTATTAGTAGTGAGGGTAATAAAGCTCTCCCAAAATATCAAGCAAACTGACAGCTTTGAAAAAGTCAGAGATAACTTATTACAGAGAGGGGAAAATAAATATTTCTGGTATCAACTGACATTTTCCTCCCAAGTTTGTGTTGGTCAAAGTGTACGTTTACTCCCGAGTTCAATAGTTTTCACTTCCTTGCATATGGTATGCTGGAAGAAGCGAGCAGCCCATGAGGGTGGGAGGTGGTGTTTGCATGGTGTAGGTGGGGTTGCTCCCCACTGCCTTTAGGGGCTGACCTGTGTGCCCCAGGGCAGGTGACGTGCCGGGGCTGGAGCAGGGAGGGAACGGAGCGTGCCGTCGGGAAGCGGTGGCACACGCGCACCTGCCCGTCATCTGCTGGGGGCTGCCTGCACCTGCCTGCACGCCTCTGTCACGCCTGAACAGGAATGCAGGCTGCACATCTGTCCAGGTTTTCCCTGCAGGAGCAGATGGCTGTGTGTAACTTCAGAGAAGCAAAATGTTTTCTGAAGTGAGCCACTTGGAGGTGGATGCATTTATAGGCGTATGGTTGCCGTGCTTAGGTGGACGTACTGGAGGTTTTCAAATTACTGTAGTAGAAATGTTCATCTGGAAGATATCAGAAACAGCAAGGCCAACCAGGAGCTGATATGTTCCCTTTCTTTTCAAATGTATTCTTGATTGACATGGTCATTGTCCAGGGGTTAAAAGTCAAGACAGTGTCCAGTTCCTATCTGTTGCTTTTTCTATGTCTTTGGCCAAATTGTTTAGTTCTTTCTTGTATTTTAGTTCTTGCTTCTAACAGTCACGCACCAGTAGTCTCAATAATAGAATTTTTTTAGCCAAAAGTGCTGTGTAAATGTGAACTTTTAATAAGTTAACATTAATATTGACGTCATACATATATTCTCCTCACCTTCATCTTTGTTTTGGGGTTATTTCATTTGATGTTCACTGGGAAACAGCTGAGATGTGGTTTATAAAAAGGAACTTTTTATAAAGAAATGGAGCTGTGTTAAGACAAAAGTGATAAAAGTACATTATAATATCCCTTACCAGCACTATTTTTTAGCATCTCAAGACGTCATCACTTGCTAAGACATTCTAATCCCAGTGTTACACCTGAGGCAAGAACACACAGGGACAATAAACACCAAATGTAAAGGTAGGTGTATTACCTCCAAAGAAAATTAGTGATTTATGGAGAGATTTCGTTTATTGTTTAGTAATCTCATCAGCATGTCTAATGTCACACCAGTACTATGCACACTAGCTAAAAAGGTGTATTACATTCATCTAGGCTGCTGTATATTACCATGATAGATTTAAAAGAAAAGAGACATTCTGTTCCTTGCCAAATACAAAGCTCTATAGATACTGGTTTTAGGAAGGACAGATAATGCGTACCTAAGTATCTTTTCCTATTTAGCAATAGTTTTCTATATACTCTCTGTGTGTAGAATACACAAACATGTCTTGGCAGAAAATGTTTGTGTGTTAGGACTTAAGTTCTGTAAGTTCCTCAATGAAAGCTTTACTTTTGAATGTAATAAAAGCAGAGCTATGCCAATACACTTTTAGAAATCCATCCCTCAACCTGCTCAGTGCTTTTAACTTTCTAGCAAAATCATACAATTGTATGTTGTATTTGTGCCCTGAGGCTTCAATACAATAGAGGAATAGTTCTGGCTAGGAGCAATGGTAAGTAGTATTTTGCAATTACAGGAGGCTGAAAGTGTAGTGGCATTCTGCAGGAAGTTTATTTTGGCACAACACCTTCTGCATAAAAAAAAATAAAAAGGTACCCTTTGTTTTAAAATGGCTGTGGATCAGTTCCTGAGGCTGAAATGTTATCAGCAAAGTGCCTGCAGAGTCCAGTGCTGGCTGAAGGGCTGCAATCCCAAAGTTTGGCTTATTACAGAGCATGCATTTTCTTTAAAACAGCATTCTTCTCTCTGTTCAATACATCTTTAAAAATGGCCAAGTTACTCTCACATAAACTCTTTCCCTGTTTATTTTTAATTTGCTCTGACATAGTGCCAATACAAGAAAATGTAGAATACTACATGTAAGTAATCTTTTTTTTCTTTAAAACCTTTATTTGTAGTCAGTTCTTTAATAGCTCAGAAGACCACCTTTATGCAACAGCTGTGTGCACCAAACAAGGATTCTCTAATTTCTCTGTATGTATTCATCTAAACCATAGCACAGGGTTGGCATTCTTGTGCCAAAATGCAGCAACTTTCAAGGTGTGTATGGCAGTTTTCCAGTTCAAAAGGAATAGGTGTTCTGGAAGTGGATACTCTATTGCAGCTTAGTTACAAATTGATTCCTGATCTCTTGAACATACCTGATCACAGGTTACAGTTTGTCAGTTCCCTTCACAGGTGATATGAAATGCTGCTGCGTGACTCATTTGATTTGTCTTGGACCTTGGGATTGTCATGAAATAGAAGCAGACAAGTTCTTCTTTTCTTCTTCGACCTGTGGACTTAACACCTAGAAAATTCCTTAGCCAGAACTGTTTACCATGGACTGTATCACTTCAAAGGGTGAACCGCAGTATCAACAATCTTATTGTGCAGCTGCTTTGCAATACAAAGAAACTCAAGGAGAAACAAAAACCAACAAAACCTATATTGCACTGGCAAACAATATTTGCTCTACTGGAATTCTCTACACTAAGTATCTCGGTTCAATGACAGTTTTATTTGAAGAGCTTATGACATGAATAACAGTCGTGATAGTGTTTCTGGAAGCTGCAGTACTTCAGACATGCTAAATTTTGCCTAATCTGATTCTGCTGAAATTCACTGATCTTTCTGTTGGTTTCAGTGGGAAATAAATGAGGCCCTTAAGAAGTATAAACTCAAACAGCTTAGGAGTGGGAGTGGTCCTACATTAGGACAATTGAATAAATCTTGAACTTCTACTCTGAATCTAGGGAGAGAGAAAAAGAAGACTAATTTTCAAGCTTGGCTAATTAAGCCTGGGACACTTGTAGCAGTGAACTGAGCAGTTTCAGGCCTAACCAGCTGTTATTTGCTGTTAAGAGTCTGACTGTGGAAGGACATCCTGCATTAGCAAAGGCAGCCAGGGGCGCTCTGCTGAGTAGTTCTGTTGGTGGCAGAATTTTTACTCCTAAAACTTTGTTTCATGGACCAGTCCTATGATTAAACAAAGGGATAGCACTGGATTAGGGTGTGGATAAGGACTTTAGATCAGGAGTGTGGTCAGGATGAGGTAGCAGCAAATGAAGACCTTCATTTTGAAGATTTTGGTAATGGAGCTAGACAGTGTAGAGTAGAATACAGAAATATATAGTGAGGGTCAGAAAGTAAAGAAGTGGAAAGAGTTTGATGTTTGAAGGCTTACAGTGGAAAGTTACTGGGAGAGAAGTGACCTTTTGCATGCTTTTTAAATTTTTTCTCTGTGTCCTCTAATAACGTTTGAATGTGTTGGCCAATTTCAGCTGCATTTGACAGAGATGTAGGAGTCTGGGAGAGCAATACTTACTGCTGGTTGTTTTGAATAGGCATCAGGGAAGATGGAGAAGACACTCTAAGTTGCCCAACAGGAGGAAACTTCAGCATGGCATCACTTTGTTAGGGCATCCATGTGAGAGGGAGACATCGCAACAGGCACAGGGAAGAAAATTCTAGTAATTACTGAACCACTTCAGATGCCAGTGACACAGCACATTCAGGAGCTTATCAGTTTGTGGTGCAGATGTACCAGGAGTCTGCTGGCAGTTTGTCACCCACCAGGGTGGGCAAACCAGGGGGGACAAACTTTATTAGTTGCAGGGCAGGTGGAGCTACTAATACTTTGCCTTCTGGTAATTCCACAACATTTAACTATGGTATGATTTTAAAAAAGGAAAAAAATCAGACTGCAACAGTTTTCAGAGTCCCAAACTAATAAAATATATTTTCCTTCCAACTAAATTCAATATTATCTATGTGATGGAAAGGTGAGGAAGTTTGAGGATAAGCATGTCACCAAAAATGTGAGCAAGTATTTAAGACACTAAAAATTAAAATCCAGATGAATCCATTCATTTTTATAGAAGGGACATGGCTGCTGGCTGGGCTACAGTCAGATGGTTAGCCTGATGACTATAGTTCAAAATTGATGTGAACATTCTGTAGATGTCACAGGTATTGTGGACTGTCATAAGCACTTTTGATCAGAGTTGAGCAATTGTGGCTAAAATAAGAGAAGTAATGTTATTTCAGTCTTTTCTGCAGGTGTTATTGTGCTGTCCATTGCAGAACCAAATAAATAAACTGATAGGACTAAACTTTCTACCTGTGAAATTTGTTATCACAGAAGTGTCACTAATGCTGGGATTTGTTGTGGATAGGATTAAGAGTTCTGATAAAGGCAACTGTTTCTGAAAATTAAAGAAGAAATGAGATGTAATCTTTTTGGAACTGAAGGAGATTTTTTTTCTGGTTGCAAGTTGGTTAGCAGTAGTACTTTTGTGTTGTTATTTGTAGAGTGCTTAATGGTAAAAGCAATTTTTAATTTTTTTTTTAAGTTTACTTCAGTGGTGGTTTTGGCTTAATGTAAATAAGAGTGTTGTTCCACAAAGAGGTATCATTTTACGTCAAAGTCCTGATAAAACCCAGTAAATAAACTTTCCTGAACATATAAATACTAAACAATTCGGTTGTTTACAGCTAAATATTTACTTCAAAGTCTTAGAGGTGTTTAAAAACTGGTTTTTCTAGTTTCTGTTGCAGCCAATGCTCTCATAGGATCTCTTTTCAATCCCCATTTTCCTTTGCACACACCTTGTTTAAGCAGGAAGAGCTTAATTTAAGCCGTAATCTTTTATCAGAATAAACTTTAGTCTGTTTTCAAAATACTGGTGCTCCTCTCCCCCCTCAATCTGACAGGTCCCAGCAGCTTATTGCTTAAAGCTGACTGATGCCTAGTAAATGCACTGTTTCACCAGCCTACCTCTGTAGGTAGGACACTCCTTAAATTTACCAACATTGCACCAGTTAAGGTTATCTTTCTCTCAAGAACAGACAATAGAGCTCCAGTGTGCAGGGGCTTTAGCATCCTTTGCCAGCTCCCACTGGGAATTTATACTAATAGCTGAAGGCAGGATGATCTGGTCTCTGTCTTTGAGTTGAGGTTGTTTAGTGATGCTTTCCATTGCAGAGACTTTAACTTACATTGACATCAGCCAAGCGTTCCTCTCTATATTTAGAACACAGTGTGCCTTAGTGCTCTCAGGCAAAGCTAAGCCTTACTGTTTTAATGACAAGTTCCTGAGATAGGATCTACCTGCTGCCTTTATTGCTCAAGCACAAATTGCCCGTGGTTAAATATTTGATCATTTAAGATACAGGTGGCTGCTGGGGGAGTTAGTGTAAGAAGCAGCATACTGATGATGTACCGGCTGAGTTCAAATGGATATAAAAGGAACTGGTTAAACTAGACAAGTACACAGATTTTGATCACTACCACTTGAATCCCAGCAGTTTATTACATGGGACAAATTGCATTGATTTGTAACTATTGTTATTGAGTTGATTAATTTTAACTAGAAATCATCAAATACTAACCTGTCCTTGAGTTTTATATTTTCCATTTTATCACAGAAACAGGTGTGTTCTTTTGAAGGTAGGTGAGGAAGGGAGGAGTAGGAGACATGCCTTACATAATTTTAAAGTTATTTCTTTTAAATGTATATCTCAAAATGTTAGTCAGAGTCATATCTTCTGTATTAAACTTCACCACAGGAAGGCAACAGAATAGGAAAAAAGTAAACTTTAACCTGAGTAGCAATTATTAATACAGACTTTTTATTTTGAAAAAGAGTGTTCCCAGAATGTTGTTGAAAATCCTACTAAAGGAACCAGTTTTTAAATGAAATGTCATATTTAGTACATTGAGATACAGAGGACGTGTAAGCTAGCACAAGTAAAGAACTGTAAAATTGTCATCATATCTTTTCTTCTTGGTTTCTAGAAATTCCAATAGTGTGATGGCTTTGCTGGTGTGTGTGGTTCTGGCCTTCCTTTCTGTCTGCTGACATCTGGCATGTTCAGATACTCGCCCTCACATTTCAACTGTCATAGAACCTATTTATCATTTTGACAGAATTTGATCCCTTTAAACTCCAATCAGTTGAAGGGCAAAGGGTTTTTTTAGTATGTTCCTGGAAACAGTTTGTGCAGCTTTCAAAATGCATAGTATAAGGTTTACACCTCTATCAAAAAATCCCTTGCGAATCCACAAAGACGAGTCAGAGGACTAATAGCGTTTCCTTAAAATATAAAGGTATTTTTACATCCTGATTATTTTTTAAGTATTATTTCATTAGATGAAATTTGAACTGGAAATTTGCACTTCATATACAGGATCCATGTATTTTCCTGTAAGTTAGAGCTGTTCAGCAGGATATGCAGTCTCTCGGTCTAGATTTGCAAAGTGCTTCTGTGAGCAAACACCTTCCACCCTGCAAAGCCTCTTTCTGTTGCCAATGCTCATGCACATGGCCACAGAGATGGGCCTGAACTCAGTGATGTAAGTCTATGATGACAGCTCTTCTAGCAAGAAGATTTCTCAAATTGTTAGAAAAAAACTTTTTACACAGTGTTGTGGATGCTGTAGCACTTCTCTTGCTCTTTTCAAGTGGCTTACCCAGTTCAGATCAAGCCTCTGCTATCAGTAACCTCTGCTGCAATGATGCTAGAGGACTGTGAACTTTAGAGTTCTCAGTCTTCAGTTCATGCTGGCAAATAGGAAAAGTAATCTTTTTCCCCAAGTGCTGGGAGGGTGGGGAGCTGCCAGTGGTAGGTGCAGCAGCAGGGGCACAGCACAGGCAGGTGGTGCAGGAGGAGCAGTTCTCACACATTCCCTGTGTCTCTCACACAAATGTCATCAGCTGGTGGTAGGAGTAGCAGCAGCGAGATCACAGGGGTGTATCTCGCACGGTTCACTGGGGTCCTGAGTTTATAGAAATAGTAAAAAGAACAGACACAATTTCCGAAAGGAAGTAATCTCTAGGGTGTAATGCCCTGCAAGACAAGACTTCTTTTCTTTTGGAATTTTCCACTTCTCATCATGGCATCTTAACATTGCAGACACCAAGCAGTTGTGAGCATTCCCATGGCAAGGCAGCTCTGTGGTTTGCCATGTGCACAGCCTCATTGTTACAGACTCACTGTGCTTTCACTTTCTTTGGTTTTCGTTGCCAGACGTGGAAAATAGAAACTACCCTTTAGTGAATGTGTTTCCTGTCCTATTAAAATAAAGAAATCACTGTTGATAGCTCTTGCCTTGGTCTTGCTCATGCTAATTTCCATTAAAACACCAAGCCTTACCTGATATCCCTCACACACGAACACACACACCCTCTCCACCCCCCCAATACTACAGGGCTTCAGGAAAGTTCTGGACTGATATCCCTGGACAATGAAGTCTTTTTTACCTGTAAAGCCTGTCACCAGCAACATTATTTTATCTTTTTGATCAATATGTTTCAAGTGTAATTCAAAAGAGCACAACTAAGGTTGTAAATGATGTGGACACACTTCCTTAGCAGGTCTTCAGATTTGATCTGGTGAGTGGAAACAATCTAGTAAATGCAATGTAAGAATCTCTCAGCTGCAACATGGTAAGTGACTGTGTGCACTCTTGCAGTTTACTTTAGTACAAATACTACTGGTTCTCTCAAACCACATTCCTCTTTCAAGTACCCTTCAGCATTGTTAAACAGTTTGCAAGCCCCTGCTTTACTTGCCAGAGCAAGAGAGTTATGAGAATGCATGTAGTTCCTAGTCTCAGCTGGCAAAATGGTAGCTGACATCTGGAGGCAATAACTTCCTGAAACTCAGTGGCCTGATCCCCTACCGAAAATACATTTTTTTAAAGGGAGGGTAGAAGAGAGTCTCCTTACTCAAGTATGAAGTGTCATGATCAGAAAAATATGGACCTTTCATTTTCTAAATGACTGCTCAAATTCTAGTGGGAGGTGTCCCTGCCCATGGCAGGAGGCTTGAAACTAGATGAACTTTAAGGTCCCTTTCAACCCAAACCATTTTACGATTCTGTGAAATTAGATTGTGTTTTCTGCATTTGTCTGGATGTCAGTTGTTGTTTCCAGTTGTCTGCACTGGCTGAATTTCAACTACTGACTGTCATGTTGGGTCAGTGCCCTGCTGGCCAGCTTGATGCCTTTCCAGGAATCGCTAGAGACAGCAAAAGCTGTTCCCAGAGGACTCTGAACCTCCCTGCCTGGCACCTCCCTGCCTGGCACCTCCCTGCCTGCATCTTCATAGCTAGGTCCTCTTTTGCTTTTGCACTGTACAGAAAACAGCCCATGGAGATGCACCTCGTCTGTTCAAGTCGGCTTAACAGAACCCTACTGCCCCTTGTCTGTGTTCTGTGGTTGGGGGCAGCCCCATCACAGAAGTCAGCTTCACCCAGTCAATTATGCAACAGAATTCAGCTCATTTCATAATAGTGCAGAAAACCTAACTCCTTCACCAGGGTCTGGCTCTGTTCTCCAAATGATTTGTAATTTTCGTTTTTGGAAGAAGCTTTGTAGCTCTTTATTGCTAGCAAAGGTTTCCTGATTTTGTTTTGTGGACCTTAGGAAGGAAAAATTCCAATTCATTAGTGCTACATTTCATGGATTTTGCTATACTTGTCATTTTTTAAAAAATAAGGCACTGATGGTGTATGTCCATTCCTTGAAGTCTTTTGGAGATCTTTCAAGATGTAAGATGTAGTAATAATGGCCAGCCCTTTCCATTGCACTTCAGACAAACAGTTCGCAGCTCTCCAGGAGCTAGGGCTAAGACAATTTGAGTCACTTTTTGCCCTTTCTGTTCTGGACTGTTTTGGATACTATTCAATTTGTGGTATAATTTAATACTGTAAGGGTTCAACAGCAGCCACGGGTTACAGTATTGATGGCCACACTGTTACGAATCTCTCCGGATCCTAACAGACAGCTTTGGTACAGACTGGAAAAGGCGTTGCCCACTGAGGAGCTTTGTACTGTTTAAACAATACTTAAAATCACAGTTTTCCCCATACTGGATTCAAGGTTTTTCTATTTTGCTCTGCTCTGCCACAACAGGATGTTAAATTCACCCATGTAGTTTATTTTGGCTGTGAGTTTTAATTGTCTTGTTGAGTTTCTCATTTTGCATTTTCTAAATGCTGTCACACGATTCCAATATTTCTTCTGGAGACATCCAGGTTGAAGTGAAATAATTTGACTTTCAGATTGCAGTCAAAGGAAATTCTAGAGTGTTTCAAATAAAAGCTTGGCTACAATAAACTTTGTTCTGTCAAATCCTGTAATTTAAATGATCTCTAAACTCTGTGACATTTCCGGGGTAAGCAAACTCTGGAGGGTCAGTGCATCACTGTACACATCAATTTGTACTCCCAGTTCATGTTTTGCATTCCACTAACACAACTTTTTTCCTGCTGAACTGCAAATGCCTGAAAAATACTATGGAGAATAGCCATTTATTTTGTCTTTCCATTTACATTTTTAATGTATTTGTCTTAAAAACTTGAGTGAGATGCTGTATTTGTTAAACTTCCCTTCTTTCACTTTATTGAATAAAACTAGATACAGGAGCCTCAGACAAATTCTGCTGTGGAGCAGAGGGCAATCACTGTCACAACATCGGGACAGTTTATAATTTTCTCTGCTGTTTGCATGTTTATATGTGATGGCGAGATTGCTCATACTCCTGGTTTGTGAGACCTGCCTCTGTGTGTGTGTGTTTACAGCTTGCACAAGTAGACTCCAGGGCAGTGCATCTGGGCGCTGTCCTGATCCGTGGCCTTACGACTTTGCTCATGGCCAACAGCGCCTGCGGCTCTCCATTCAAAATGGATGATCTGATGCCTTGGGCAGTGTTTGATGGAAAACTTTTTCAAGAAAAATACCAGCAGTCGCACCGAGGTTGCTCTGTGGAAGAACTTTTGGAAGGCAATGTAAGTAATCACTTCCTTTTAGTTCTGTGTTCTTTGTAAAAATGTACCTGTCCATTTTGTTTGTTGTTTTAATATTTGTGTTTACACTGTTCCCCTTTCTTTGTATTTTTCTTCTCTTTCTTATTCCTTTTTCTTTCTCTCCATAAAAAAAAAAAATTAAAAAAAGTAGAAATACTGAGCCTATGAAGGAAGCTGTAATTTTACCTTTATTTTTGTTCCCACTACTCAGAAGCTAATATAAGGAAAATAGTTGTCAATTTCAAAAATGAAAATGCCCATAATAGTTTTCTAGTACTGAGATACTAATGAAATCTTTTTCCCATAAGATTTAAAGCAACTTATTAAGAGCACCTTTAAAAAAACATACTGGGTAACCCTAATTTTTAAAATGTTTAAAAGTGATATTTTTAAAAGCATTAAGGAACCTAAATTTTGAGATGAAGGTTTGGCAGATTCAAAGAGCAACTGGAAATCATTAGAAGGTATATATCCAGGTATTTCTTTTAGAATCTCACCAAGTACCTTCCTGTAGTTCTAAGTACTTATTTAGTTCTCAGTCACACTTTACCTTACAAATCTGGGGATTTATAAGATTTTCATGCTATGTTACCAAAAGACCAGTATGATTTCAGATACGTCTGGGCAGGGAGGTACCAGAGTCCCGCTGTGCACAGTGCGTTGGAGTGGCATCATGTCCAGGCTCAGAGGCAGGGTCTGCTAGACTGGCTGCAAGGCTGTATTGATGCACTGGTGAAGCCTCAAAACCAGACCTGCCTCGTGCCCCACCAGCACAGAATATGTGGAGAGATGCTTGGGTAGACCTGTACCCATCTGTGAAGGTAGCTCTAAAGACCTTCAATTAATTTGTCTCTTTTCAACGTAGAACTGAAAAGCCTGTATCATTTAATTACTCCTGAAAATCTTACCTTTGAAATGTTTTTACCTGCTACTGAATGTGTCACTTGAGGTTAAAATAAAGAGTTACAGAGAAAAAAGGTTTCAGTTTTGATTTATTTTAATCTCATGCATTCAATACCAGTTGTTTTTGTATAACCGGTTTTCTTTTGTGATTTTGTGTCCAGTTGCATACCATGCTGGTCTGGAGTGAGGAGTGCAACTCTTGTGGGTGGGTGGAATGAACATGTTGTTAGCATGAAGGAGGAGAATAATCCTTTCCACATGTATTCAATCATATGATTAGGACCATAACCTCTATCCAGATCCTGTGGTTCCTATTAATTGGTCTGTTGATTTCAGTAGATTTAGATTGGGCTAATGGTTCATCCAGGAATTTCATGCAGGACTTTTGCAAAACAATAGAGGGCTTAAAGAAAAAACGGGAAAATGTAAAAGTATCCAGATCTGTGTGAAATTGATACTTGTTTTCCATTTGAGTTGGATTCGGGTTAGTGGATAACTTTGACAATACTTATTTAAATCTGTACAACAGTTATATTAATTGATATAGGTATTTTTAAATGTGTTATGTATTATGTTTTAGCTAACATTATAAAATCTTCATGTGTTAGAGTTCTATTTTACTCTGTTTTATAACAAAGATGAAGGAAGATCGTACTTTCCTAGAACAGAGTTAGACATTTGCTTGGTCAACTGAAATGTCTAGGTTTTTAAAAGCCTGATGCTCTGTTTTAAACAAACCCCAGATAAACTGTTCTGTTATGAGGAAAAATATTCTAGCTATGTGAACTTTTAGAGTAGTTTAAATACCTTTTTCTTTTTTAGGTACAATTTTATGGTACATATATGGCAGAGATATGTACTCAGACTAATAAAATAGCTTTGCAGCTTATCAGTTGGAGGCAAGAATCTGTTTTGGGGAGAATTGCCAAGAGATGCCAGTTTAGCTGGGAATACTGGCAAGGCAATAAGTATATGTGATTGGTTTTTCCTATTATTATAAGTTCAACTTTAATAAATAAAAATGGTGCTTAGTTCCTGGCAGAGCTTAATGTACTGCTGGAAGCCAAGATCTTTCAGCACTTTTTTGTTAATGATCTAACCCTGAGCACCATAAATCTAATCAGGTGATAGTGACAGTATTGTATTCAGGAAAAAGTTATTCTACATGGGATGTTTTGTTATGGAAAAGAAAAATAACAGGAAAAAGTTACTCCTTTGGTTGTTCAGTGCTTGTCTCCTAACTCCTAGGGTCCCTTCTCTATTTTCTGGACAGTTCCATTACTTCAGGGACTCGAGGCAATCTCAGAATCAGTGTTGTTTTGAATATAATAGGCTTAAATGCAGTTAATAGGTTTCTGAAAATTACAGTGGAAATACAGTCCTGGTTAAATATTTACATGTATAGCAGAAATTTTAGGGTTTGCTTCCTACAGGTATTTATACCAAAAGAAGAAAACATATACATTGAATACAGTTGATATTTTTGTGGGCAAGTTTTTGAGTAGCTCAGCTCTTTGTAGCCTAACAGCTGTTAAAGATGAAAAATGGGCAGCTTCTGATAAGAATAAAAATAGAGCAATCTTGTTTTTTTAAAAAATTATGCTAAGCTCATATTATGCTAGTTCTCTGTTTTTCAAAACTGTAATCATATTAGTTTGTTTATCCACACAGAAAATTGGCTATAATAGTCTCATAAAGAAGTGAGGCAATGATATTATCACTTTATTAGCCTTTTTATTGTGCTTCTACTGATGAGTATGTTCATGATCAATTTTTTAAAATTAAAACGAAATTACATCATGGGGTCGGCATAAATGATGTTTTGTTCTTTTCTGATCTTGCTTTTCATCTGACCTCCATACATTCTGAATTTATTCTCCCAAGAATAAAATGAAAGGTTTTTTCCCATTAGAGGGGGCTCTTCACAGGCTGGACCCAGTTTGTGTGGTAAAACAAAATTTTTTTTAAAATCTGTGGGGTTTGTTTAAATCTCTATAAAGAGATTTGTTAACTCAAAAAATTTGTTACGAAAGTTCTCAGCAGAGTTCAGGGTCAGAGTCTACCTCTAATTTAAGAAACCTCTCTAGTTACTGCAGTCTTGCTACCTATTAGATTTTTTAGCTTATCCTGTCATCTTCTTCTCTCCTTCCTGCTCCTTAAAAAGGAATTGTCATCCTGTAAAAATCAGTTCAATTTTATGAAAATCACAAATTATGCTATTGTTCTAAAATCTCTCTTTTCCTAATTCTCTTCATTGTGTGCTAAATTCCACATGCCCGGTACCAATCAGGAAAAAAAGAAATACACTCTAAGATCTGTCACTTTTTCAAAGCTCACAGAAATCAGAGAAAGTTAAGGATGTGTGATATCTCTCAATATTACATCCTTAAATATCTTCAGCCTGTCCCTTTGACAGTAGAATTTTTAATCACACTACAAGGTATGCACTTGAATTTAATTCCCCCGTTTCTTTTTAGACTTTCTTATGTTTTATCAGTCAGGAGTTGGGGCAGATGTATTAGTGTTGGGTTAAGTTAAGAGACTGATTTTAACTGGTGTACTTCCCATGAGTTCATCAGTCCTTCTCTGGAGGCTTTAACCATCTCTGCCTGAGGTATTGCTGATGGAAGTCCAGTTAAGTATATCTACGGTGCAAGGTAATAGAACAGGACAGCAAGGGATTTACAGATGTGAGCAGAGAAGGAAAAAACTTCACTGAGAAAGGGGAAAACATTTCTTCTGCACCCCTACTCATCCCTCCAAGTATCCACATTTAATATTAAATGTTCAGACTTTATTTCCTGTAGAAGCGTGAACCATCTTCATGCATGCACAAGTCTTGTAGTTGCTGTGTATGTGTTTAATTTGTGCCACACCTGAAAAAGGAAGAGCAGAAGAGTCATTGATTTTTAACTGTCTTTTTTGCAGGAGTCTTTGTACACACCCTTCCAAAATCTGAAGTCTCTCATTTGCAGGGTTTGCATGGCAAAGAACAGAACGATACAGAGCAGACCAAGAGGAAATGGATTTAACACAGGTTGGCATTCTGTGAATTTTCTCAATAAAGTTAATGTATCAGTGAGCTAAATTATCCTTCAACAGCAGCAGCAATTACACAGGCAGCCCGTCAAGCTTGTAAGTTCTTTCTCCAAGAAGCAAATGAAGAGATCTAAGAAAATATTTCCCTTTTTAGCAATTTATGTGAATTTGAGTACCCAAGTTAATGTAGAATAATATTTCCATCTAGCTACATGGTTACTGAGTTATATGCAATAAGTATCATTCATTGACAGAAACATCACTACTTATTCAGTGACTAAAGTTATTTTAATAGGAGAATTAAATGTCTCAGAGCTTTTTCTTTCATTCCCTCAGAGGAGCCATTTTAACATTGATAGTTGAAGGTCTGAGTGAGGCATTGAAGATGAAATACTTCTTATTGGGCTTGCTGACATATTTCAAAATAGAAGAGAGCTTTTGGGCAATTCATAGAATTGTGCTTTTTTGTTTTAAGATCTTGCTTTTTTCCCAAGTTTTTGGCTCAGTTTGCTAAAGGCATTTGTTTTCTCTGCCTGATCTGCCTGACTTTCAGGGAAAAAAAACATCTAAAAGGTATTTAACATCAATCACAGATCAGCCTGAATGTTGAGACTTCTGAGACTTTGAAATAATTTACACTAAATTTCAGTGTTTATGCTCATACTATATTTATTACTTGCTTAATACCTGATCAGTTATAATGGCTGTGAGGATAAAAATTACCCCTTCAGAATTCCTTGAGCAAATTACAACAGACAGAATTATTTTCTCCTGGTTCAGTACTTTGCATTATGTGACAGCATTACTTCTGACATGGCTCTACAACATGCCCATGCTGGACACTCGAAATTGAGGATATCTGTTGGTGATTTATAATACCAGACCTTGGTAGCATCTGCTTTTCCTTGAGAGCTATATTTAACCATTTTAATTATAATTTGTTATTCCAATTTGGACAGAGATTTCTGTTTGTTTTAATGACTGCAGTCTCCAAATCTGTGCCATAAAATTTTGATCTGGTTTCTAAATACACTTGTTAGCAGCTTGTAATCATGATGTGCATAGATGGAAATGAGGACAAGAACCGTGCTTGTTAGGCTGACTTTAGTTTGGAAAGATCATAATTGTGCATGAGTATGTTGGCACAAAACTAAGAAATACTGTTTCCTGAAAAAGAATACACTGTCTCTCTTTTTCTTCATTTAATCTTACATACTGTCAGAGTTGCTTAGTGAATACTGTTTTTCAGGAAGAGAACAAAGAGATTTTAATCCCAGGTTCCAACAACCACACAGAAGTCATTTTGTTTCTCCATATCATACCCAGATGAGGGGGTTCACACAGAGACATTCGCAGTCACAAGGTAAAAAATGGGTCCATGTTTGTGGGTTTGGAATTGTCCCTATCAAAAGTATAACAGCTCTGTGTCTATCTGCAGTTCATGTTTATGTGTGCAGTTACCCTGTGCCTACAGCAGTCAGCAACAAAACTTGCATCAGTTTTACAGTTGTGTACTGCCATTTGCAAAAGCTAACTCTGCAGGGTGAGGTGGAGTGTAGCATTGTAATCTGCAGTCATCTTCTACTCACAATGTTCTGGGAAAAAAGCTTTCATGTGGTATTTATAATTTTCATGCTTGGTCTCAGCTGAACTGTGTTTAAAATTGTAATAGTTCTAAAACAAATTGGCACAGCTGCACAGAAATGTGTCTGAAGTCTTTAGCTGCAGATGTTTGTTCATACTTCAACGAAACACTCAAGTATATGAATAAAGTTAAACATATTCTTAAGTGGCTTTCTAGACCAGGGTCTCTGCTTCCAGGTCACTGCCTAAGTGATACAAATGCAAGTTCTGTCTTACCTTGGCATTAATCTTAAGTCATTCACCAGTCTCACGTCTTGAAAAGAACAGACATTTCAGTGAAATGCCACTGTGGATAACACTGTTGAGCTGACTTAAGTCAGTTTTACTTCCTTGTTACTGTGAGTTGAAGCACATACACATAGATTAAAGAAAATAAGCAACAGGAAGAGAAGTGTCTAAGAAACATCAATTATTTTATTAAGTCTGCAGAGCCTGAATTTCTTTTATGTTTCCAGGTGAGGTTTTCAAAGAAGATTGATGATGTGTTTAGGAAAGATAAATAATAAATAGATACAGTGAAGTCTTTAATGTGTTTCAGCTGCCACTGTTGAATGCTTGAGAGTAAAATAATATTATTTAATTCACAAATAATATTCTTCGATCCTGTATGTAAAATACAAAGCTAAAATATAGACTATGTATGCTGACCATAAGCAAAACCAAAACTGGTCATTGTTACCAGTTCTTGACCATCTGAAGAAACCTGACATTCAGGGGTCAGATCATCTCTGACCAGCTCCAGAGATCTTATGGTTAGGTGTATTCCACAAAGTACGTTCCACAGTAACTGTGCTGTTGTGTTATAAATGTCTTTCAGTAGCATTATTTAAACATCTTGGCTTCTTCTACACTAGCCTTATTTCTTACCCTCAGGACACTCTTAAAACATGATCCCATAACTGCAGTTAAATTGCCTGTGTTATAAGTAGAACAGGTTTATTGGAAAAATACATCTGTCCTTATAAAAGAGCCCTGCAATGTTTCAGAGCTCCTTTTAAACTGATCTGACAACATGACTCATTTTGACAAAACTCTTTTCCTAAGTTTGCTAATATTAGCACAGGTATTTGGGTTGCTTCTCTGTGTAGCTGTCATCGCTGCTATATGTGTGTCTCACCAAAGAGAGAGAAAAAAAGAACAAGAAAGTAGTCATTTTCTGTTCATGGTATCTTATGTGATAAACCTTCCTAGTAATATTACTGGTATCTGTCTATCCCATCCTCTAGGTACCTTTCCATGGTACACTGTTATGGCTCTTGCTGTTGCATATTGTATATAAATCATTGGATTAAATGCAGTGAAAAGTAATGGAACCGTAACCATGGGATCCATATCTTCTGTGTCAGGAGTGTACATAATGGTTAGGCAGCCTTTGCTCTCTCTTATCAGTTAATGTTTAAGAATTCTGTGACAATGTCTCAACTTCACCAGTGGAGGAAAGAGTGCCTCCACCATGAAAGCATCAAGAGAAGCACTGGTATTTCTCTGAGAGGATGGCTTGGATCCCCTCACGCAGAACAAGAAGTGGACTTAGGCATCCTTCATTATATGGTCAATAGTAACCACCCAGCTGCTGTAATAAGCAGCTCATCCTCTAGCTGTATTTTGAGCGTAGGGAATTTGGTTGTGGGGTTTTTTTGTGTTTTGGGAGGGTTGGGGATTTTTTTTGTTTGATTTTATTTATTTAATAAATAATTTAATAAATAATTTCTTGGCTTTGTGTTACAAATGGATAAGAGCACATCCATGCTCATAGCAGGACATCTAAGCCTCACAGGAAGGTAGATTTTCCCTTACTATTTCTTGTTTGATAATTTATGGGTTTTAGGTTTGTGGCTGCACCACCGCAGCACCGCCCATATACCCTATTGGTAGACAAACTTCATTAATTAGAAGTTAAGACCACCATTGTTTTACATCACAATGTTAACTCATTCTGTAAGAATCTAAAAATAAACAGAGCATTAAGAACTATGGAAATCACTGTTAATTATACATTTCTTCACAGAATATAATTGCATCAAAAGGGTACACGCACTTCAGTCTTAGTACACTGTAAAACACATAACTGCTGATAATAGAAGCAGCCTCTCATTTGCAAGATACTTAGTCAAGTCTTCCACACTGGTGTTGCATTCAAGCATGTTTCTGATTAATAGGATTTTGGTAGAACTGTAATGCAGATGGGACCTGGTAGAACTTCAGTGCTGAAAAAAGATTTAATTTACACTGTGAGTACTGCTTTGCTAATAGGACTCTCTAACTAAAGCAGTATTGTGCACAGGCACACTTAAACCAGTATGACAATATTTGTAAATATAGCTTATATCTGGTTCTAAACAGCATATTTTCCTTTCCTGAATTCATAGTCAGACCTACCAGCCACAGATGAGAATCACTATCCCAACCCATTAACTGGACTAGGTTTAAAAGTTACAGTCACCCAAGAGTTTTAAGAAGAGCCACCACAGACTTTTTCCTCCAGCATCTCAGAATACTAGCCATAATTACACACCAGCTGGACAGGGACATGCACTTTTTTAAGATATGTATAAATGTAACTTTTCTTGCAGGCTATCTTAATAAGCCCTTGTTTTGCTGCTTCTATGTTCATTGAATGTATTTAATTCCTCTCTCACTCTCTCCAGGTAGAGGATCAGGACATCCACACTGGAGGAAATATCACCTTCCTCCTCGGTAAAGAATTCATGTCTACAAGTGGCAAACTGAGATGGTGGAATAATTGCCACTGGGATAGTTTTTGTTTATGAAAACCTGTTTTTATGAACTTTGCAGAGTAACTGAACTGTGTGACAGTGGAGGAAATCACACAAAGCTGAGGCTGTTCAGCTTGTTAATCACTTAGCACGTTAGGTTCTAAGCTTGTTACAAGACCAGAATTACTAAAACTTAAGTTGCAGGTACCTGAGGCACAGTAGCATCCCAGCATGGCTACATTGTTTTGTCCATTTGACAAAGGAAAGTCTGAACTGTTTTTTATAACATTGTGAGATATTCCTGAGTGTAATTTTAAGACTTAAACTATACTTTTTTGCATATTTTTGTAATAGTTGTTTATATTCCAAGACTTTCCTCACCATGAATAATATGTCATGTCTATGCTGTATTGTGGTTTGTGTCTTGATTGTGGATTATATCTGTATCTTAAGGGTTATACCATTGCTATACCTGAAACCCTGAAAAGTTTGAAGCATGGCATCACTGATGTAAGCATCATCTGCCAGTGAAACAATATGACCTTCTTGTAAACTGTAACACTTTCTTACAAAGGACAAAAATTGCTTTTACATTTGATACTTTTGGTTAAGCAACTTTTTATATCTTTTTCAACTGAGGAGAGAAAGAATCTATCATGCTCTACTTCTATAATGAATAATACATATGAGAACTCAGTATTTCTTTCCTGTCCAGAAGTCTAATTTAAACACTTACCTTCAAAATTTTTCTTAAAAATTTATATGTTTCACTTTGTGATTCAATTTCAGTAATACATGTATTTGTTTAGTTATAAAATCAAGGGGGTGTCAAGAGAGGAGCCAGGCTCTTCTCAGTGCTGCCAAGCAATAGGACAAGAAGCAATGGGCAGAAACTGATGCACAGCAAGTTCCACCTGGATATGAGGAAGAACTTCACTGTGCAGGTGACAGAGCACTGGAGCAGATTGTCCAGAAAGGTTGTGGAGTCTCCCTCGCTGGAGATGTTCAAGAACCATCTGGATACAGTCCTGTGCCAGGTGCTTTAGGATGATCATGACTGAACAGGGAGGTTGGACCAGATGACCCCCTGTGGGGTCATCCCTTCCAATCTGACCCATTCTGTGATTCCGTGATTATTCAGTTAATGTTGTTTCTTAGGCCTTGTGCAGGTAACTGCTTCGAGTCAGCTGTCAGTGGAACTTCATTTCTGTTTAGTATCCATGTTATATAAAAGTGAATAGCATTGTCAGACATACCTAACTCCATACTCTATTTCCTCCCATGTATTTTTCTGTTTGTAACCCAATAAATATATTTTTTCATACTCTGTATATAGCAATAATCCAACTTAATAAATAAGCAGTAAGGATTTCTAGTTCTATTAAAAGTTTGAACAGACACCATTTTTACACAACACGGTGTCTTGATTTGCATTTCAGGAAATGTACTGTCATGATAGGGGTAATCCTGCTTCCTTTTTCAATCAATTTGCCACTGACTGTAATTGTACTATCATTTTTTTTTACTATAATTTTCATCCCTGCCTTCCAAACCTTTTGAAATAATGTGGTCTGAATTTTATGGAAAGTTCTCTGGTTTCAGGGATCTCATGATGTCTAATAGTGTATTTAAAAAGAATGTGATTGCGTGCCAGAATTTGTTGGTAATTCCCTCTTCAGGCTTTGATATGAGGAAAGATGTCTGTTGTCCTCAATAAACAAAGTTAAATACAGTTAGAGTGGGAGTTTTGCTGTGCTAGCTGTGGTATGAATTGTTGGTAGTAATTACCCTGACTACTGAAGAATTGATAGCGTCTCTGTGAGGTTGTTTTTCTTCCTAATGTTAGACCATAAGCAGAAGCTGCTTACTATTATTATTTCCAAGCCAAAGGATTTTTTTTTTTCCCACCAGGAATAGTAGATGGAAAGCAGAAGCATGAAGTTGAAACATAGAGGTGCTACTTTCCTGTCTCACTGAACTTTGAACTGTTCACAAAGTACCACAAAGTTTATGGACTCTAGAAGGAAATCATATAGGAGAACATGACCATAAAGGTTCCAGTTTAATAGGGTTTCCTTAATATGTGGACTACAGGGTTGTTCTGAATGGTTCCAGAACAGAGCAAAAGCAGACGTGGATTTGAAGTGAAGGAACATATGTTTGTGGAGAAAAAAATTATTGTTCAGCTGTAGTGCTTAGTCTTCTCTAGCCTGTGCACTGGGTAGCTGCCTTTCATCAAATGTTCACTGAAATTGTGGATTGATTTATTAGCTTTATGTGTTCCCCTTCTGGAAGGGGATCCAAAGAACATTCTGTAACATCAGTAACTAGTCAACAGTGACTCAGCAGAAATTGTGACGTGGTCATTGTGAGAGAGCGACTGACAGGAACACATCTATCAACTTTCCTCTTTATGTATCCTTCCTCTTAAATTACTTTGCTCATTTGTGACACCGTCACACTGGGAATCTGAATACGGACTGAAGAAAACACTGAAACAATGAGTTAATCTTAGGATGCTGTGGCACTGCAAGTATCAAAACATATAGTTTACGCCTCTTTCATAAAACAGGAGGCTACAATTTTAATTGCTCTGCTGTCTTAGCAAGTGCTATGCTGAGATGGAGGGGAACAGCAGTGCTAAAGCTCTACAGATCTTTTTGTGCCATGCTGTCTGAGCATTTATTTAAATGCTAGGGAGGAAGATCAAAAGTTTACATGTTCACATTTAAACAGTGGCTCCCCTTTGGCAGCTAAACTGGGAGACAGGCTAGTATATGCTCCTTCACTAGGAAGTTTGATGGGACATTCCTCTGTGGAGCAGAGATTCTCTTTTAGAGTATCTTTTGGTTCCGTGGAAGCATGGTCAGCCCAGTAAATAAGCAGAAACCTTGGTATGTTTATGCCATACAGGCATATCATGCTTGAGAGCGTAGGAATGCCATGAGGTTCTGTCAGTGTGGTGAGGCTGCCCTCTTGGGCACACGCTGATTACCTGGTAAGCTCCTCGGTGTAGGTCATTCAGAACAGCTGAGGTTGCTCAGGACGGGGCTCAGTGATGGTGAATATACAAGCACCAGTGTTTCCTGGTGTCCCTGGTGCAGAGGTGACCGACAGCTCCATGCCTGCATCCTGAAGGCACTGCCAGGCTCTCCTCCTGGTCCTCAAAGGGGTTTGACTACCTGCAGCTGGGTAACCTTGGATCCAGCTGGTTGTGAGGAAGCCCTGTGTGAGAGAGCTGTGGGAAGTCTCCTGGGAGCATCATGAGACCCTTGACTCAAGAGCTGCATTTAAGCCCAGGTCCTTGCCTAATCTACTTTGCAGGAATTAATCCTATGACCACCCTGTCTGATTCTGCCTTTGCCTTAAGGATTTGACTTCCTCATTTGGCATGGACATCCCTCATCCCCATGGATTTGTCCAGTGATGACAGGACTGTTGTGTGAACCTGGTTACTGCCATCAGACCTGCTCTGCTGTTCTTCAGGTACGGTGGGACTGTACCCTCACCACTCAGGTCACTGCCCTACATTGCCCCTCCACTGCTGGCTTGCCTTCCCTTGTGGAGCAGGCCCCCCTTGCTGCTACATGACAGCTTTAAGACCCTGACAGCTCAGGAGGTGAGGAAGTTTGGCTGAAACTACTGCAGTAATTGGATGGTGTCAAAACAATAGATATGGCCTGTGGGCTGAAAACAGCTGGAAAAACTGAAAATGTCTACAAACCAGCCAAGTGTCTTTGTGTATCCCTACAGAATTAGGACCCTGCATTCATTGCTGTCCTAGACCTTGCAGCTGACACCCAGACCTTTCTCACCCATAGGCAGGCTAATGGGTACACTGCTTCAACAGCACCCACCACAAATGTGAAGCTGGTTCAGGGCACGGGAGCTCACATTCTTGACACTGATACTCGTAGGTCTTTCTGGCTTGTACTGCTTTTGGAGCCCTAGGTTGGTGATCAGGCATTAAGTTTAGCCTACAGTTTTTACCTAGAAGTATGGCATTGGGATAACACATGATGGGTTGAAGAGCTGTCTGTAAAAGGGGCAGCTGGCAGGGTATTCTGTCTGAGTGCTCGCCAGCCTATATTTATTTAATCTTACTACAAAATTGAGGTCTAATGTTTGGTTTTGCTTGTGCCAACTGGGAAAATACATCCTTAGTGTATTAAAACCCCTCGACCTTACAGTCTGGAATATTTGTTCAGGTAAGGAATCAAAACCTGTTACTGACCCACATCCTGTAGTGGGTGCTGCTCATTGCCTGGGTAGCAGCTATGGTAGTGCAACAGCTTCGAACTCACTAAGAGGCCTGAAATTGGAGCACAGGCAGGACATCAGCTGTAGCAATTGCAACTGCTGTCTCCCACATCTCTAAAAACTACAAATGCAAATATACAGCACCAGGCCTGACAGAGTTCAAGGAGAGTTTGGACAATGCTCTCAGGCATATGGTGTGACCCTTGGGGATGATGCTGGGCAGGGCCAGGAGTTGGACTCAATGGCCCAGCTGGGCGTATTCTGTGATTCTGTGAAATAGGGACATAGGCATTTCTGCGGGGCAAAGAACAGTTCTGAGTGCAGAATTTCAGTCACACAGTGTTGTATTCTGCACCGAGTGTTCATATTCGATATCAAAATTGTGTCTTGCGAATAAGCATCACCAAAAGACTCTCCTCTCATCAGTGATGATATTTGTGACTACTGTTGGCCATTCCTTTGGAGAGGAAGGACTTGATTTGGCGATCAGATACAATCACAAACCTGAAAGTTACACAGGCTAGGGAAGCAAGGACAAGACAGAATGTAAGGGATGGGTGCATGCAGCATTTAATATTTTGAGGCTTTTGTTTTTGTGTTGGTTCTGATTTTCCCACTTACTCATTAAATCACTTATCGAATGACCTTCAATTAGTAGTGGTCACATAGATAAACAGGGATTATTAGTTGTTAATATAGTTAATCTAGGCACGATTTTTTTAGTATGAATACATTGATATTTCAAATGTATTAAACTTCTCTTTTTCATGCCAGAAGACACAAGAAATACTAGGCACAGAAACAAATCCTGAATATAAGGTCTCTGAAAATGCCTGATGACTGCAGGCTTTTTAATAGAAAATATTGCCCCCGTCTCAAAAATTAGGTAGCCAAGTCTGCAGCCGGCTTTCAGACTCATATTAAAGAGCAAAACTCTACTGTAAGAGCTGTTCTGATATCATATGTGTTTCCTAAATATGCTTTAGGTGGCTTAAAAATTCCTTATTCAGTGAAAGCAATCATAATTTTTAGAAAAGTGATGAGAAACCTGCATGGAATTATGGCATTTGGGAAATTTAGGTCAAGGTAACCATTCATCAGGGAGTTACCTTCATCGCATTCAGCTTTATTTTTAAGAAAGAGGTTGATTGTTAGTAGCAGAAGACCAGCAGGCTCTGTATTTACTTCCTGATAATACTTCAATTTTTACTTGTGATCGTGATGCAGCTCATCTAAAAGGGATGTACGTGTTTAATGTGCTGCCTTTTGATAATCGTCTTTGTACCCTAGTTTAATTACCCATCAGGTCCTTCAGTCCTTCTGATCTACATTCTGCTGGAGGGTTTTCAATTCCGGTGAAGTTTATAGAGGTCTGAGGCAGGGGGCTGGTGACAAAGCCAGACTTCTTGTTACATAATACACATATGAAAGATCACCACATTTAAATAAGGTGATATGGCTGTCCCCAAATCTTCACCATCTTTGGGCAAATTGTAATACTTCTCTCTTCAGCAAAGCCTTCATTTTGTAGGTGTGGTTTAATTTCTACTCCACCTTCCCTATGCAGAGGGGGGATTTCACAAAGGAGCAAATAGGAGAGTTTCAAACAAATCCACTACGAAATTGCATTTCCAAACAAAAGAGGGAGAGCAGCTACCCAGCTGATGTACAGCAGCACAGAGCATTTAGAAGGTGGCCAGTGCATCTAGACCAAAACTTCTAGGTTTTAAAAACAAATCAGAAACCTTGACCATATTCTGGTTTGGAATACACTTAATGCAGATTTGTTTGTGTTTTTTAGTGACTACCTGCATATCTAGGCTCATTTTATAACTGTGTGATACCAGTGCACGTCTAGGCATTGATTGTGGTTTATGATTTAAATAAAGATTAGATTTTGAATGATTTCCTGAAGTTTTTGAACAAAAGCAATAATAACCTGCAAATTCAGCCTTCTTTTATTTTGAGGGGGGAATTCTTTGCGTTGCTGGTTACTGTATTGATTCTTGGCGACAAATAGAGTTGTGAGAAACTTTTGCTCCAAGCAAGTTAAAAAATAGCATCAAAGAAAAAATATTAAGTGCTAATAGGAGCCAGTTTGCATGTCTTAACACTTCCTTGTTGGGAGTAGGAACGAAATCCCAAATTTGTCACTGTGCATTTGTTTGCACTAATGTGTTATTGCTTAATCACTCCACCGTGGCTCTCCCTCATAAACACCCCCATCTGCCTGTAGAAAGAGTCCAACTTAGTAAGGCTGATTGTTTATGATGTTAGAAATTAGGAAGGGAGCGGGGAGAGGAGAGGGCAAAAAGAAAAAAGGGAAATAAAGCTTTTCTTCTGTGCTTATGATCCAGGAGTAAGTGATTCAGGGGGTTGTTAACTGCTCTGTGTAATGCTCACTAGGGGCTACAGCTGGTGCCAGCTCGAGCATTTAGATTTGGAGAGGATGAGTGTCCAGCCTGCGGGAGGATAAGATGCCTCTCTGTGTGCTGGATATGATCTATCCTTCGAGGGGAAATAGTTTCAATCACAAAACACTTGTACTTTTAGGTATGTGAGGGTAGCATGTGTGAAGTTTCTGTAAGAAACCCTGTAGCATTTTTCTCCCATACAAAAAGTTTTCTTGCTCTTTATATTACTTCAGTGAAGTCCCTGAAGGGCCAGAGGGAGGGTCTTTTTTTTCCCTGAATTCTGTTGGTTTTAAGTCGAGTCTACCAAGGTAACTTTACAGAAGAAAATTAAGCAGATATGAGGCCAGGGTTGCTTGAAAAAAGAGAAATTAAAGGCTATGCTTTGTCCTAGACGGCTTATGCAACTTACTTCATATTAACTGCATCCTTTTAGATGTGTTAGGCTGACAGTGCTGGGAAATTAGCCCAGGCCTTCTGACTTCTGGTAGTTTCCCTGACTGCTGGACTACGAACTGGCATGACAGATTGCATCCAGCACAGTAGGCTGCAGAAAGTAGTTAATGGAAAATAGACTGCTTTGATGTGCACTTCTGGTGGGCTGATCCTCTGGTTTAAAGCCTAAACATCCATTGTCCTCGGTAGGAGTTTTCTTTATGAAAAAACTTTCACAAAATCTGTAATTTCCATTTTGTTTTCTGAGACTGTGGTTTGCTCTATTTCTACATTCGTTAGCCAGCAAATATTTTCAAGAGTGATTTGTAATTTTCGAGTCTCTAACTTCAGAGGCCGCAGACATGGCCTTATTTCTCAGAAATAAGCTAAGCATCTGTCGTCTCCTGCAAAAGCAGATGTCTCTAAAGTATTTCCATCAGAGCACCAGAAACGAAGGCACCTAAACCCACTGCCTACTTTGCTAGAAAATGGGGCTAAGCACTGCAGAGATGCACCTTAGAAAACAGGCTCGGCTAGAATTAAAATGGGGGGGAGGGTGAGCAGAGTGAGAGCAAATACAGTAACAGCCTATGATTAGAAATCTTAACAATGACAGTGAGTTCTGTTTAATTCCTAACTGCTTAAAAGCAGGCCTGGGGAAATGCTCTGCTTAGAAATGTCATGGAAAGTGCAGCTGGTCCATAGGCTTTATCTTGAAAAGCAAAGGATCTTTCCCATTTTGCAGTAACACTGCCATTTACTGGGCCATACCACTAGCAATTTGCAACAATGGGAGGGAAAAAAGCTGCCATTTGACCTAGAATGCAATTTTCAACTAATTAATAAAGTGACCATTAGTGCCCGAGGGGATAATAACAGGAATAAGAACAAATTACTGTGGGGTGCAAAGGAGGCTTGGGCATTGTATTGCAAATTTCTTATGGCACTATTCTTTTTTTTTCCCCCCTCACTAATACTTTTAAAGTGCCCCCACTCAACACTTGCTCCTTGTAGGACCCTTGCAAACCACATAAGAATTAGCCCTTCAAAGATCAATCAGGATCTAATTGTTGTTAACAAAGTGCCACCTGGAGAGAAATGTTACAATATACCTTCATTACAAAGCATTCAATCTCTCTCACACTCACAAGTCCTGGCTACAGTACAGACAAAAAGAAGCAGTTGCTAGCATTAAGATCAGGCACCTGCAATTGCTTGTAAGACACTGCCAGTCCCTGCACAAATATGCTCCTAACATTGCATGAGCCTTGTTAGAACTGCTCCGTTTATGCTTCTTCAGAGCAAGTTTTGCTGGGATCTCTCTATTTGCAACTCTCTAACCTGTCACTGGAGCTCTCATATTGGTGGGGACATCGGGAGAAGAAACTACACCATTTGCCTTGCTTTTTCAGGATGTGCTCTAGGATCTGCTCTCAGTAAAGGCTCTTCTGTACATTATGGCCCCTGCTCTCAGAGCCCCCAAGGCAAACTTTCAGGGAGCCACTAGTGAATTGACAATGCCCCAGTTTCATTTCTCTGCCCGAATGAGATTCTGCTTGTGGGTGTAGCACATCCACTACAGGTCCTGCCTGTGGCCGCACTTTGCAGCTTCAGTGGTTAGAATTGAAGACAAGACCCACCAATGTCTGTCACTTCATGCTTGGACACGTTTGTGGCTGTGTGTCCACAGAAGTTGAAGTCAAACGATATTACTCTTGTCTGTCCTGAAAATTTCCAGTGGGCTGTTTTACAGCGAATTGAAAACTACTGTCCGCAGATCCTCTTTGCTCGTGCCTTGTTTACAAAGTCAGAGAGTCGGCTTGACTGAGAGCTAACCTCCCCAAGAGACTAACAACAAGCACTAGTTTTTGATCAGGTAATCTGTCTGCTGTGGCCAGCACAAAGAAGGGACAGACACTGGTAGCTGGAAACAGGTGAGGGAACACAGAACCTTCCCTTCCTTCCCTTTAGTGGAAGGACTTGCTCCACATTAAGGTGAAACCAGTCTCACTTCCCAAAAGCATTTTGTAAAACTTGTTTGTGTTTTATTTTTTAAGCAATGGGAGATACAGAATCACGGAACAGCCCAGGTTTGAAGTGGCCTTGTAAAATCACCTGACCCAACCTTCCATGGGAGAAGGAGCCCAGATGAGATTATTTAGCACCCTGTCTGATCACACCTTGAAAATCTCCAGTGATGAGGACCCTACCACATCCCCGCAGAGGTTGTTCCAGTGAATGATTGTTCTCATAATAAAGAATTTATTTACTATATTGAGATGAAACCTTTCCTGATGCAATTTGTACCCCTTGCCCGTTGTCTTCGCCACATGGCTCCTTGTGAATAGAGAGCCTCTGTCCTCTTCGTAGCTGCCCTTCAAGTACTGGAATACTGTGTTGAGGTTCTCCCTGAGCCTTCTCTTCTCCAGAGATGAAAGACTTCACTCCTTCAGCCTTTTCTCATGGTGCAGGTTTCCAGCCTTTTGATGAACTTCATTAATTCCTTTGGATCCTCTCCAGTCTTTCAGTAAAATACTGGGGTTTTTTCTCTTTCTTGAGCTATGAGGAGCAGAACTGGACACAGTATTCCAGGTGTGGCCTGACAAGTGCTGCGTAGGGTGGGGTAACTGTGTCTTTATCTCTGCTAGCAATGCTCCTGCAGGTGCAGCCCAGGATCCAACTTGCCTTTGTTGCTGCTGCAGCATTCTACTGACTGCTGTTCAGCTTGTTGTCACCAGGAGCCCCAGGTCCCTTCCAGCAAGGCTGCTCCCCTGCCACACAGATCCTGGCCTGTACAGGACACTTTGGTTGTGTTGCCCCAGGTGCAGGACTTGGCTCTTCTGTTTGTTAAACTTCATACTCCTTTTGCTATCCCAGTTTTCCATTCTGTCCAGGTCTTTCTGTAAGATGTGTCTCCTGTCTGACATGTCCATCTCACCACCCAGTTTAGTGTCATCAGCGATACAGAACAACTTTTGACAAGTAGGTGCCTTACATTAGGAATGATGGCTGCGGGGAGTCAGAATGAAGGCGGGGCATAGGAGAGAGAGAGAATTTTATTTCAGTAAACATGAATGTCCCACTCATTCTGAGGATCAGGAAGTTGGAGAGTGAAGGAAAGGCGGAAGCAATCTCCCCTCTTCCTGTTCCTTGCTCAGGTTACCCATCTGTTCAGGTCCTTATCCATACTGCTTCAGAGAACTGAGGGTCTCACTAGAAGGGAATGCTCAGGTACCTTGGCCAGGTTGATTCCTTAACAGATGGACATGGAAGCAGGAACTTCAGGAGATCTAAACAGTGTTATCAGCCTTTGGCTGCTGGTTTTCCTAGAAAAACTACCTCTGTCCAGAAATAGCACACTCAGGGCCTGTTTTGTTGGATAAATAATCCCAATGCCCCAGTTGCCTCATATTTTGGAGCATATGTAGTGTAAATAGAGATACAGAAAAAATTTTTTTTACTCATAAAAAGCACATTATACGAAACCAAACCAATCCTTCTGGATCCTGAAAGACTTCATTTGTTAAATGTCATTCCAAATGTTCTTAACTGGCAGATACCTGCTGTATGTGCTCACCCTGCAGCTGTTTTGCAAACAGTCTGCATTATTGCTGCAATTCAAACACATGCTTTGGATTTTTCATTTTGACTTTGGCTATCATTGACTGTCTTCAACTTCCATGTAAGAAGACCGTTCATCATAAAGGATCTGCACTGCTTTAACCTCGGTGAGGATTTGCCAGAGGACTAAATGGTGATGATTAAAGTACAGTTTTTGGTGTAATGGGGACAGTGAAGCTACACCAAAATAGTAAGTATGTACAAGCTTTGGTTGTACAGGTAGTGGAGGGAAGGAACAAAGCATCCCCTATGACTGGAAGACCATTCCCCAAAGAGCACTAAAAGAGATGGACTTCCAAGAGTACAGTCCCAGACTTGCAGATCACCTTTTTCATACTGAAAGTCACTGATAGCATAAAGGATAACACAGCCCAGAGCATAAAGTGGTCAGCTCTCAGCAGTTTGGCATCCTTGTGCTTGAAATTAATAAAAAATGGCTCAGCTACTCAGTCTTCTCAGGTTAAAAGTATTCTTGAGTGGCTTTGCTAAAGTTGCAGTGGTTGCCTCTGGAAGATAGCAACAAGAGCACATGCTTGGGACACCTCGCTCCTTATGCAGCAGTCTGCAGTTTGTGTGTGTCTGTCCACTCACTGACACACGTTGTTCATTAGGGAGTTCTTGCTGAACATGTTTTCAGAGTTGATGAGTATCTAATTTGTTCTGCTGTAAGAGGATTCAGTCTAATCATTAGGATGGGGGTCAGGGTTAGGAAACCTGATTGATTCCCCTGCACCTTCCTAGATCTGTCATTTCCTAACTCTGTGACCTTGCTCAAGATACACCAGAATCTTGTGACACTCGTTGTCATCAGCTGGAGCACAGCCTGCCGTCTTTAAAAGTTTCTAGGAAGCTTAGAGAGATGGGAAGTGATTGCTGCAGTGCGTGGCCACTAAATGTGTAGGATATTACCCCAATAACTCTGTGGTGCTGAGGCCAGATACTGAGCTGTGCAAAACTAGGAGCTACTTGAAAATATCAGCAGTTGACTCCCTGTGCAGCTCTTTGCTAAAGAGCTGTATTCGCCTCTCAGAGAGACTGTAGTTTGAAGAAGGGCAGGAGATCCTCATGTGACTTGGGCTGTACAACTGCAGAGCATCTGGGTAAAGCTCCAGAGAAGAAACTGTGAATAAACAGGAGGGTGTACAGGGGGTTATCCAGACTGCAAATCTCTGACCAAATTCATGCTTTCCAAAGAAAGGCACAAGGAGCAGAGATGGAAGCATTTGCCATTTCCAAAACAGCTTGGCAGTCCCCCAGGACCGCAGACAGGCTTCACTGGAGGGTCTGTTCTTCTGCTGACACAAGAGATGGATGTACATACAAGTCCCATTAGCATTGAAGGGAGGTGCCTGCTAAACTTTCCCACGCGCTAGCAGAGGAAAAGGCTTCTAAAGGTATCTCACGAGGTAACAGAAGGCTGTGGCTGCACATGTTGCCTTTCTTTAATATCTGCCTGTGATACAGCTGTACACTTGCATCATTTGGATGTATCTACTTGACATCTTGCTGTCTGTCACAAAGAGGCACTTTGGAGCCATGCAGCATGCTTGCCCATTATCCTCAGTGCAAGTCTATAAATATACAACTTGTGTGTAACCTGTTTGCATATTGATTCTCTGGGTCTCAGATCAATCTGTTGTTGATTCCAAGGACTACAGTCTCCTTTGATTCCTATTTTTTATTGAATGTTCGTCAGCAGGAATATATGTTTTATTTTATTTTTTTTCCTTTTGTGGCTGTTTTTCTGTCTTTTGTAGCAAGCATTGAAGTTTATTTTGGGCTGAGGAAAGTTATGCCCTTTGTGACAATGTGTTGTGGAGCTTTATTTAATCCTGTGGAGTATTTGGGTGCATTTTGTTGGGGGAGGGATAGAAGGAGTAAAAGAAAAAGCTGTAGAAATAGTGGAACTGGAGATCTAGACTCCTTGAAGGTGGCAATCTGTTAATTAGTGTTCTTGGGAAAACCTGTCTGTGATGAAAATAAAGCCCCATCGTTAAAACGCAGTGCATTTTCCTTTTCTGCCCCTGAATGTTGTTAACAATGTTGCACTCTGGTTAAGTAAAAATCTAAAACTGCAGTGAAGTGTTAGTAATCGGTTCCTGAGCAGATTCCCTAATGCTATTCACTTTTCCCTGCTAATCTTCCTGTGTGAGTTATAACAATGCAGCACCAAATGAGAAGGAAATGTCAGGTTATGTTTCAGGGCCAGCCTCCTGCCCACCCTCCATCTGTGCTGATGTCAGTGCTTATTGGAACATATGCTGCCTGTTGCTCACTGACCATCTGTTAGCTGAGCTGATGAAGTGTTCCCGTTGCTGGGACAACCCGGCCCTTGATTGCCAGTGGCACCGCAAACATTTTCCGCTCAGGTTTCACTTTTATCTGTGCTCTGGAATGGCAGCTCCGCCATGGTAGGGGTTACCCCATCTCTGCATTTTCCCTCGACCTGGGCGGGGAGCGCAGTCAAAATTCAAGGTGCAAGTTTTGGGGCAAGCTACTAAAAGGCTGCAGCAGAGCTAACGTTCCTGTGAATTAACTGTTGGCATTACAGCTCGGACACAGGGGCAGGCATGCTTTCCAGTGGGAGCCCAGGGTTGAGGGAGCTTGTCTGGTAGTGGTTAGAAAGTTTTTGTGATGAGACTGTGACTGGCATCATGCAGAAACACCCATAGCTCTGAAGACATGCAAGGCCACAGAGGGATTTTTGGAGCCAAGCAAAAGGCAAGGGATGGGCTACTTTCCCCTTGGTTAAGAATCACTTGTTCTGAGACTTCTGCATGTTGTAGTTATGCCTGACAGCCACAAATCTTTTGGACATGACTGAATCCAAATGTAACAATTTTTTTATGGTGTGGGCCTCCATTTAAGCCGTAGTGGTGATAAAACCATTTGCCCGCACACAGCCTTTTAGCAGCTCTGTCTGGTGAGCTTTCCCCCTCTCTTAAAAATGTCTACAAACATTAATCAATCCTCATGACAAGCCTGTGGGGCTGGCAGGTGGTATTCCCACTTTACAGAGGGAGAAGCAAGTGTGAGAGCTGGCACGAGACGTGCGGCATGCCCACCTCCCAGCCTCGCCTGCTGAGATCACTAGACCAGATTGCCCTTCATTACACACCAAGAGCCCCAGCTCTGCCTCGGTGCCAAGAGGAGCTGCATTCCAGACACGAGGGCTGAGAAGACTCTGTCCTGTAGCTCCTTCCACCTTACATGTGAAGGGAATAGAGCAGCATCTGATAAATGAACGCTGCTGGTGAAGCTGACCACGATAGATAGGGTGAAATGTGACAGCCATTAGGATACAGAAAGTCTGGATGCTTGGGAATGTTAAATGCTCTGAAGTTGTGAAATACCTTGGTCTTTCACTTTCTGTGTTGGTATTCCTCAGTGTTTTCCTCACTGACCCTGGGGATTTGGTTCCTGGATGACAGCAGTCACTTACCTGATCTCTCAGCCCCAACTTTGGAGCTGAAGACTATCCCATCATCCTTCCATTTTTCTCACTTCCCTTTCCCCCAGCCTTGCCTCTTTCAAGTTTTCTGAAATATCTTTTCTCAGATATATTGTCCCCTTGCAGTCCCTAGCTTGCAAAAGCAAACTTTTCAGCCTTTCATCCAGCCTATCCTTTCTGTTTCCTGCCTCAATTCAGTCGTTCCTGTAGCCTGGATGGACAGCTATACTCTGGCTGGTCTTTCTACCAGCTCCCTTTACTTCTCATGCTTCTAAAATCCTCTTTTCTTCTGTTCCTAGCACAAAAATCCTCTTCCCATTTTCGAATGCGTCCTGTCAGGTGTCTATACCATCTTTTCATAAGGCTAAGTTGTAAGTTTTTTTTCACAAAAAAGTCTCTTTATTTTTCATCCTATGCATCAATTATTGTTTTAATTAAATGACTGAATAGTACAATAATGTTGTGTGCTCAGTGACTACATGACGTGTGGTAGAGCTGGATAAGATATGATCCATTCTGACGTAATCTTAGGTGTTAGTAATAATGTACAATTTCAGCAAATGTTGCTATTTCAGGATGTTCTGGCAGAACAGGCTGGTTTTACTCACCCCGGGGACAAGCACATGAGCAAATTACCACAAAGCCAGCAAGGGTGGGGATTTACATTGCCTCATCTGCTTTGTGGTGAGTGCCTCAGTGTTGGGTCTTATTCTGTGGCACGTGTGAGGTAGTGCCCTGTGCTTGTGTCGAGCTGCAAGCCGGGTCTCTTACCTTGCCTTTATTGTGGATATGATAAAAGCATTTATCTGCAGCTTATCACAATTACCACAATGGAGCCTGAGCACTCTGAATTCAAGCCCTCTCTTGTGGCAACTTGTTTCATGCCAGTCTGCTTTTAAATCCACTTTGGTGTCCTTGTTTGTTGCCAGAATGGTGCAAATGTGCCAGCATGTAGACGAAAATTGGGCCAATCTTTTCTCCTCTCTAAGAATGTGATAGAGCTTGGGAGTTTTGGTACCTTTACAGACTTAGACAACTCCGCATTTTGAATCAAAACAACGCAGAATTTAACACTTTGCTTCAAGATTTGACAGCTTGATTTTCTCTGAATCCAAAAATGTGAAGGAAAACTGATATCATAGGGCATTGTAAGTCCAGCCCCCAGCAGGATTTGTAGCTCCCAACTGAAAGTGCTATTTTTACCCAGGGCAGGACTGCACATTTTGTGCAGTTTTTAGGCCTAGAGTAAATGGTGGCACTGCTTTCTACACGTGCTGAGAAGATAGATTATGCTGTGGCTTAACTGAGCGCTATTTGAACAGTAAGGATGGTCAATTAAAGAGCGTTGAAGCCTTGAGGTGCTGTGAACAAGGTGAGATGGGGCATATGCGTGTACTTTACCAGAAATGTGCAGTGTTTGTGCATTTCTAGGGAAGTGTAGCGGCCAAGGGTCATGTTGAAACTCCAGACAGCGATTCCCTCGCTGCCATCATGGGCACCTATGGAATGATTACTGTCCTCCTCTTAAGCAATGCTGGAGGTCCCTGGTACTGTGCTTCTTTACAGCACTGGAAGGCAAATTGTAGACATCTTATTGCAAGCACAGGTGTGGGGGTCTGAGGTGCACACACAGCCTCGGCCTGCAGAAGGCAAGGAGTGGTTATAAATTGCCTGTCTGATATTGCTTAGGCAGGTGTATCAGAGCCAGTTACAGAAGCACTGTTGGGCTGCTGGGGAAGTTCATCAGCTGGGCAGTGTTTATTGACACCATTAGAGAAATACTGATTTTTGCCAGCCAAGAACCTGATCTCTGCTGCGGCTGGAGTGTCAGGCACTCAGAGCTCTGCTTAATCACAGCTTTAACACATTTCCTGAATCTTGTTGTCTGGATCCTGTAAGAACAATAAATGCTTGCACTTCTGTGCTCTAAGGTTGGCAGTGAGGGGCTGTTGTGTGTGCTTTCATGAAAAAATCCCGTCCTCACCACAGTGCTGGGGGCAGGCTGCCACCGATATCAGTCGCGTGAGGATTTGCTCTGTGCTGCCTGGGCTCTGGAGATCACTCTCTGCACAAATTAATTAAAAGATGCCTTAGGTAGGTGTCCAGCCGGCACAGAAGGAACCCAGCTCCGTTACTAGTCTGCAATCCCCAGTTTTCCAGCTGTCACTATGTAATACGGTCTCCCCCTCACGTAATTCCTTCCTGTAGTCCAATAGAAGTCCTTTAAAGAAGAAAAAAAGAAAGAAAGAGGAACAACAAGCAAGTAATCCTGTCATACGATCTGCCCCAGTAGTTTGGGGCCTGTTTCTCTTTCAGAGGCTGTGAGCATGCTTTGAGGTGCACAATAGGGATGCCTTCTCCATTGACAGGGGAGCTCAATGAGCCAAACTGGGCAGCGGCCCCGGGAACAGCAGCAGCAGCAGCAGTGGTGCAGCGCAGTAAAGGGCCCAACTGTTAACTGATTTAACACTCTGCCAGCTGCAGTCCCTGAGCTCTGAGAGGAGCGGCAGGCCTTTGAATATTACCTTTCAGCCAATTAGACATATGTCACTTCATAAAACCTCTCGTGTGCGCTCCCGTCAAGGGGAGGATCTGCTGGGGAGAAGGAGGGAACTGCGTTACCTGCCGCCCTCCCGGACACACCGTCCCTCCTCCAGGAGGAATTTCTGATTGTTTCTGGTATTATTTTCAGCACTGATGCAAGCGCCTGGAGAGGGGTATGAGGGAAAAAGAACGATTCTCAGAGCTCCAGGAGTTTTTCAGACAGTCTTGTAGGCTGCCTGGGAGAGTAGGCTTCTACAGCAAATGTGGATTTGGGTCATTAGATTGAAATGAGACCTCTTTCATCCCCTGAGCACTAAGGTGGTTAACATCATCATCTGACTCTGCCTGAGTTTGCTTCCCATATAAAAAACCCTGATCTCAAAGCAACTTTGAACTCAGGTGAAGCATATGAGTTTGCAGATATCAGAGGACTGCAGGTGCTGAATGCAAAAGCTTAGCCTAACAATCAATTTCACCAAAAAATATGTCCATAAAGTTGTCACCAGTGAGCTGCAACTCAGGGAGAGCACTGGAAATTGTCCTCTTTGTCCAAAGGAGATGCAGCAGCAGCCACTGTACCACTGAGTCCGCCAACACAGCCAGGGTCTGCAGGGGTGGGGGGTACGTGGGGCATGAATGTCATGCATGCTTATTTTCAGAATCAGTGTGGAAGGAAGAAGTGTTTATCTGGGTCAAAGAAGAGATATACCACTTTTTACTCCTTCAGATTAATTGAATATTTTTATTACAGTAAAGCTGAAATTCTTATTTCAGTCATGTGAGTTTCTTTATGCTCCTTATTTTAAAATACTCAAAAATGCAATATTAAAAGGAATATTAATACATTATAAAATATGTCAGATTATGGTAAGTTTTTAAAACAAAGTATTTATTAAAATGTGTTTAAAATAATTTGATTACAAAGGCCAATTTACTTTAATAACATGTGAATTGAAGCTAAGAAGTTGTGACAAAATTAATAAAATTAAAAGTATAAGGATTTTTTTTTTTGCATAGTAATGTAAAATCAAAGCGTCCTGGAGATGGGGGGTCTAATGGACAGAAAGACATTTACTTTAAAATCCTGACCTAAAGTTTTCATCTGCCACTTGTTGCTGACACTGCTGGTGAACAGAAATAAGTGAGCCAGAGCTGTGTGAGGAATGCTTGTTTTTCCCGCTGGAGACGAGAGACCTTCATGGGGTTTGCACACTATCAGAGCTCAACAAGAAACTGTGTGTGGCATGCAAGAAATGAGGGAAATAGGGGGATGGTTTTGCTTCCGTAACCTGGGAGAGAAGTGCTGAAACTAAGTTAGGCTGGTCTCTGAATGAGTGTGAGCAATTTATTCAGCTTTGGCTTTTGGTTTTTGGTTTTCTTCCTCAGTCTCTTCAATCATCTTCACAGTAGGATGTTCTCTACTTTAAACTTTCAGCGCTCAGTAATCTGGCAGCAGTGATTGCCAAGGGCAATGAGACAAGATGGATTTTGAGGTGATCCAAATGTGCAGGAGTAGTCTTCAGGTATTCAGTCCTTTTCAGACGTGAAGAAAGCCTTGAGCTTAGTTTTTGAAAAAGAACTCTCTTTTCCAAAAAACTCTTCCCTTGCAGTGTTTTGACCAGCTTCAGGCAGTGATGACAGGATTATGGAGTGGTAATATATAGGCTGAAATGAGAAGCTATTTGGAAGATCTCAGGATTGTAGTCAGACAAATAATTTCAGCCGGCTTAAGTTGTCAGTATTGATGAAAGCAGTAGATCCACGCTTCCTCTGCTTCTGACTGCTTGTTCTCACCATTGTGCTATTCTCTTCCTTTCACAGTACTTTTACTAGCCTAATGGTGAACTGGAGCAGATTCAGCTGGAGCTGGGAGAGGACAAGACCTGAATCTACTTTCCCCACTCTAATTCATTGCATGACTACACAAGCCCTTGTTTCAGTAGGCAGGACAAGGTACCACCAGGATGCACAGTGACATCCAGCACACAGAGAGAGCAGGACCACTTTTTCCCTCTGTTAGCACTATCGGGTTGTCTCCACTGAAGTTTATTTAAATTCCATTTAACACGGACAGTTTCCCATTCTTAGCAGCTGGATCGCCTTTCAAAAGAAGAGAGTTGAGGCCATCTTACAAAGCACAAGTCTCTTGTCCAGCCGATGTCTGGTGAGCCAAGGTCAGGCATTCCTCTTGCTGATGGTTCCTGTGGTCAAAATTCTTCTGAAGCTCCTTGCAGGTGTTGCTGCCTCTAGACTTCGTTTAGATTTAAAATCTTCCTCAGTGGGGTAGTTCAGTGCTGCTAAGCATGTTTTTGTTGACAGCCTTCACTTTATCAGAGTACATAGTTCTTGGGTAGAAAAGGGACTGTAAACACAAGTAGGGAACTGATAATTTTAAATATACCATAGTAAACAACATTACATTTTCCCCCTGTGGAATCATGTCAGATATTTGCTTCACAGGTCTTGTATAACGTGATTATTCTCTTTTTTTATCTTTCCCTGCCAAATCTTCACTGAAGTGATCTTGCAAACTGTGCCTTTTCACCACCAGTCTTTTTCTTGGTATAGCTTGGAACTTGCATATCTCTGTGCATTTGAATCCATTACTAATACATAAGCATCCATCAATTTGGCAGGAATGGACATTACACATCTGTAATTCATAAGCTTCAAGACAGTTTTGGGTGATGATGATTCAGGCATCCACTGAATGTCCAAATTCCCTTTGGCATTAGTTGTCCAGCCATAACTTGCTGGATCCAGCAGAGTGGGTTCACATTGCAGGAATCATCTCCAAATTCCTGCTTAATGGTTTGCATGCAGTTCATGCTGGAATAAGCAATCTTTGCATGGGGGAAGCTGGCTGGAGTCGATTTCATCCCTTTTGGCAGGGAAGGATTGATAATGGCATCAGTTGTTGCACTTTTAGGGACAAACAGATGGCATGTGAATTCTTGTAATTTCTGAAAGAAGCCTGATGAAAGCTCCCAGGGTTGTCCAAACACTGAGAAGTTATATTGATAATGGCATTTTCTTTGCATGAGTTCTAGGGCTCCCAGTTTTCCTTTGTCTGAAAAAAACACCAACAGCACTGCATCCCCAGAAGACGTGCAGGCCAATCAGTGCCCTGCATGCGTCAGTCCCGGGGGAGCTCGCTATTATATCACTGTCAGTGAGTGATGCTTTCTGTCTGTTTTCTGACTTTCTCATGCTTTAGCCAGGATCTATAATTCTGCTGAGTTTTGCCCATTGTTTGAGTGTGCAGTACAACACGCATCTTCCTTCTTTGAGAATTCCTGTTTTCTTGTGGTGGTCTCTGATTAGGAAGAGAGAAAGGATCACAGTGGAATTGAGATGTACTTTACTGTCATGATTTACACACACACACACACACATGGCCCATCTTTAAAGAAAGAATTTCATGAGGTTTGGCTTGCTGATGGGACAAGAGAAAAATTTACCTCTAATTTGGATTTCATGTCCTGCAGTTGTGTCCTTGAAATATTTGCGGGTAGTGGATCCTCTTGGATTTCTCTGTACCCTTTGTTGTTATTGTCTGGTAAATGCTTAACAATGTTTTAACTTTATGACTTTCTGCACCTTTGTATAGTTCAAATGAGCAGAGATGCCTTGTTAACACCACTCAGCCTTTGGACAAGTCTTTGTTAATAACACAGACAGATGGGATAGTGATGGTTTCAGGGGGGCTTTGGTGGATTGCTTTTTTTTTCCCATCTGACTAAATAAACTAAGTCTTAGTCAAAGAGGTTTATCCGTTGCTCTGTTCTTGCTGATGGGCTTAAGTCTTCCTTCTATCCTGTTAGCATTGTATGAAGAAGCCATGTGCATTCGACTTAATTCAGTTCTGAGGACTGAAAAGGCCACAGCTCACTCTCACTGCATACTTTGATGTCTGCTGTCCTCTGTAAAACTGCTCTACACAGCACCACTTGGATGCCTATTGATTTTTACTTGGTTGCTTTCAGCTCTGTGTTCAGCACTAAATTATCTTTGGCAAGCATATCCGTCAACAAGTCGTCTAGATACATGATTTGTTTTCCTTTTGTCACCCTAGCTGATACAAACCTAGTGTCTCCTTCAAACCTGGTCCTTTGGGCTCCAAAGGTTTTGTTTCTGAGCTGAACTATTATTTATTGGTTTCTATTTTTTCTCTTTCAATAGAACCACTCTTGTTTTGAGATACAATTTGCTATCATACCTAATTGACAAAGACGCTTTGTGAAAAATGCAAAGATCACTTGGTATGCAAAAGGGTATTTTCCTGTGATATATTCAAAATTTGGATTATCCATTTAGTATTTTTCAGTGCTGTTATTTTGGTTGCCTTTGCTTGAAAGTAAAATAGCAACACCACCAGAAATTAGTGAGCTCTTGCAGCCACAGTTTCTCTATTGAGAATGGCAAGGATCCTGGTTCTTTGCAATGTTCCTTACTTATGCATCAGCACATGGTGTATTACATCGTACAGGGGATTGCTCGTCCTCTGTCTTGTCTAGTATTTGAGGTGGGGGGAATGTTTGGGGGGGCTGTGGGTTTTAAGTTTTGCGCTTCTTTTCTTTTTGAAGACAAATTCATACTACTTGGATCCTGGTTTTTTTGTTTTTCTGGAGCTGTCTCCCTTCACAGCCATTGCTGCTTTAACTCTTTGATCCAATGGCACCCCAAAAGATCTATTTTTGGTCATGGTTATTCATACTTTTCATAATCCTGAATATGTGATGCTTCACTTTTGTTCAAGCTTCAGGCAGCATCCTGAAACAGAATCTGGTTGCAGATTTAGGCAACTTTCAGAAGAGTATTTTCAAATGAACAGTCAAGTGTGACTTTAGCTTACAGCTTGGCATTCCAAAACTGTGTGAAGTGTGTGCGTTTTCTGTGTTGTTTCAGAAACATTGACTCCTCCTCTCTCCACTGCTTACTTTCACTGTTGTAACAAATTTGCAATAAAAGATGTGTATAGGAGGCAGCAGCAAAGCTCACCATCATGTGAACATAAACAGAATGAGCACACGTATAATGAAAACTGACATTGTGGCATCCAGTTTTCATTTATTTGGTTGCCATCTTGGAAAAGCTAACCAAAATTGACAGCAGTAATTTGTCATCAAACTTCTAAAACACATAGATAAGTTCTGTAACAACAGCCAAACTAAAGAGATAATGAAAAGTCTGATGATTAATATAAAATAAAATATAATAAATCCGTCCTAATTCATAATTTGGCCCTTTGAATTATACCACCTACTTACCAGAGTCATTGATTAAGAGAAAAGTGCTCTATTTCCACCTCAGAGAGCACTCAAACAGGAACAGGAGGAGGACTACAGATATTCTTTACACTATCCCTGACTTCCCTTAACCACACAGAGGGTGTGAAATTTTAGCAAAAAGGCAGTATTTGACAACTCAGTAAGATGCAACAGCAAAATAACGCAAAGATGGATTTCCATCAGAACAAATTGCTTTCATTCAATGCTTCGCTTTATTCAACTCACATAAATTTCTGATATTATTATTATTTTTCTGTCTCTCCTTTAGAACCAGATAGACAACTCCCCTTGATTTTCATATATATATATTCTTGAAAATGGAAACCTTTCCATTCATTCTTTTTTGCCTCTGTAATAAGAAGCGACTAGATGGATCTGGACCAGAAAATTGTTGAAAAGGATTTGTTCCTGGGAAGCATTTCCTCTTTAACAAACCAACATATTTGGCAAAAATTTATGTCGTTACAAATGCCCTCATTAGGCCCTGAGAGCAGTATTTGGTAGTGCCATAAATGAAATAAATATTACCCTCAGAAAGCAACATCCTGTGCAGAACACTGTTAATACAGTTCTCCGACTCACCATTCTTTGATCACCTGCAATTGGATGGTAGGTTTAACAAGTGGACAAACATACAGAACTAAATAATCTGATTAATAAGGCAGATTGACTGCCTGTATAATGCTTTGTATTTTTGCTTTGATTTGGATGTTTTAAAAGGCCCATAATGAACGAAGCAAGGAAACTTGAGAATCATACACCTAAGAAAATTAGTTAAAAATTTAAGGCAAGAAACTCACGGCAAGAGTAGAGGAACAGGGGGAACATGATGCCTGCAGGATTTCTCCTTGGTGTTCGTACACTCTGATGTTTAATAAAATGTTGGCTATAGTCAAGGGTTTTCCCCATGACTGAGAAATTTGTAATGTCTCCCATACAAGTTCCCTGCACCTAGTAAGTTTTAGCATTTGCTAGGGACTTGTCTTCAATGAAGCCACAAACAGAACCACCTTCCTCAACCTGGGTGTCTATTTACATGAGATTTGTAGGAATTTAATAACTTGTAGTAAAATTTCAACTTCCATCAAACCTAGTGGAGAGTGGCCAGTTAACTTGAAGGCCATTAAGAGAGTTGAGTGTACATGAAGATAAGCAAACATGCAGAAAAATTATTGAAAAAACCTTTTTTTTAGTAAACTTGGCTTAAAATAGTTGTTAAACATCAAGCTCTTATCTCTGTGCAACAATACTCCATCCTCCTAGTGCCTTTGTTGCAGTCATGAATCCTTGATGCTTTGGGCAATTTCTTATCTGCTGATGTGTCCATTTGGGAATCTGATGTGAAGGTCACTTTTTCTAACAGCTTATTTCCTTTGAAAATTTAGGCAGGTACAATGAACATAGACATACATCTCCAAATGTGAGGTTTTGTTCTATTTCAAACATGATCTGCATGCTTGAAAGCATTGGTCATTCTTGCCTTTTTTTTTCCCCTATGTCTTGGAAAACAGGAGAGTCAAGCACAGGTACTATATCTGTCTTACAGCAGAAAAATTAAGGTAATTAGCCAAAGCAACCACTCTGTGCAAAGCAGAGCTGAGGAAAATAGGAGGAATTTCTCACCATGAAAGAAGTAATTGAAGTTACCTCCATACTCTCAGTAACTGCTGTCAACTTGAGAATCTAGACACATGCAAACCAAAAAGAACAATGCCCAAGCAAAAGGAAAAGGGAAAACAAGGCATTTAAGACTATCCCAGAGGAGATTAGATGAAGATCCCACTACAGGAACTCTTGACACTCCAGCTGAAAGCTTAAGAGACTGCCCTGAATTAGACGTGTCAGAAAGCAGAGCTAACAAAAGCCACTGTGCTCTGCAGGCTGAGCTGTGCTCCCCAGAGGCCTCACTGTCCATCAGAAATTAGTCACTGGGACACAGGAGGTGAAAGAAAGGGAGCTCTGCAAGTCGAGTGAGCAACATGTGTGGGAGGTGTTTCTCAGGATTGCTGCGATAGCCCCTGTTCGGAGCAGGGCTATGAGGTAACTGCTGCCAATAGGGTGTGCAACAATATTTGAGGTCTGATCTGCCACAAAAAAATACAGATGTTACTGAAACAAATCATCTGAGGTGCTTAGAGATGATGGAATAAATGTCAAAATTGTTTGGCTGTAGAGAAGCACTATGGCAGGAGTGAAGAGTAACATTTTGCACTGGTCTTTTTTCAGCTCCTTGTTCCCTCAGTATTTCTGTTGTGGTGGCATTTGGACCATAGTGGGAGGTGTTGGTGCCACTCATACTCGTCCCTTTCATGGCAGCCAGTGGCTGGTGAGATGGGTGTGACAGCCCTCTTGCCCCACAGCTGCTGCAGCTCAGGGAACACTTGGAGCAGGGTGTGCTCCAAGTCATTGCTGGGGTTGAGGAATGGTGGAGACATTGCTTGACATTTAGAGTTTAAGCTCAGGGCATTCCTGGAGAATTCCTTGCAGACAGTGTGCCATAACACTACTTGTAAACATACTTCCACCTGAGCTCGTAAGAAGAAATGTGGAAATGGTTTAGAGCTGTATATTTTCTGAAAACTCCAACTCTTAGGTCCTGAGGCTGTGTATTGGTAGCACTATGTGTTGCTGATTCATCAGTGTGTTCACCTAGGAGGTCTGTACAGGGAGGCTGGGGCAGGGCTCCTGCTAGCAGGGCTTGGCAAAATGTGTCATTCAGCAGGTGAGTGTCGCTCTGTTCAACGGGATCTGTTCTGCAGAGCGCTTTGTGTCACTCCTCTCAGGCACATCATCAGGCAACACTCAGGAGCAGATACCTCTTGTCATTAACTCCACCAGCTACTGGTTTTCTAACCCTTCCCTTCATCTGAGTGTCAGATTTTTCACTTGCAAATATCTCCAGAGCAAGCCTTCTCATCCAGAGGAAGCAGAAGGAAATTGCCCTCCTTAATGAGCCTAGGCTAAAAGAGGAGGAATGCTTCCTGTCTTCTACGAACACAGTTGGTCTATCATAGACACTGTTTGATGTGCCTGAACTTCTCCTTCAAACAGACTCTAAAGCCAGGGTTCTGACTCTTTCTTCTGTTACTTTTCACAGCTGGCAAGTGCCAACTTGCACATGGCAGCTAAATTCCAGCTAAATTTGGAGTAACTGAACTTCTCCATCTTACCCACATGGTTTCAGTTCTCTCTTGCAGGTGTTGCCCTGAACTGTTGGGTAGTACTTCGTAGGCTAAACTGCTTTCTTGTGCCACACTTGGCAAGGGCAGCCTAATTTCAGCAAAAACTTTGTTTTGCACAGCATTACCTACAGGCTGAATCCGACGGGGTTCTTACTCCAGCTGGTGCTTCACTTGCTTTCCACAGAAATGTTGTGAGGAGAAGGTTAAGGCAAGGACTGCAAAATGCCTCCAATCCCAGGTCTAAAGTCAAGCAGACTCTAGTGCCAGTATTGAACTTAATTCCTTCTCTTCAGCTCTGAGAGACTGAAAAGGCTGCTCTGTCACCTGCCCAGTGCAGCCATGGGTTCTGAGTCTGTATGTTCCTCACATGAAGCAGTGCTGTGGAATTCACAGAGTTAAAATAGCCTGTGTATGAATGTTGTCATCATTGTATGATACCTTCAATAGGCTAATAGAAAGGCTGATGGGAAAAATCCTGGTGTTTATTTTGTTGTTGTTGTTGTTGTTGTTTTTAACGACCAATAGGTCAGCTTTAAAAAAAAAAGTTTGACAGGTTTAAGTAAGAGCTCAAAAAGATCCTGGAAACAGAGGCACTTCTGAGAGCTCCAAGTGTGAAGCTGTAAAGTCTTCATATGCTAAAAAAAGGGATCTTTAACACTTCAGCATTTGTCCTTTATTCAGCTATCTTGTGTTGTTGCAAATCCAGTAAGAACTGAAAACAGGCAGCCTCTTCACAGTGCCTTTTTTTGGGGGCTGTTTAATAAACATACACTAGATACAAATTTAGCCAATAAAAGGTTCATGTAGTATGTATGTATGTATAATACATGCACAAAAGGGCTATTCAAAATGCATAGCAACCACTCGGCAGGGTTTAATTTTCCTTAACAGTTTTCCATTTTCCTTTAAATTTGAGATGGGGGTGGGGGGTAGCAATCAGAATCCTTGGCATAAATAGGATAATAATAAGGAAGTTCCTGGTATTGTTGATGTAACAGTTCTTAGCAAAGCATACAACTGAATTCAGATAAAACAAAGTTTCTTATTAAAAGGGACTGCATGAATGAAAAATGTGAAAAGTTTTTGGAAATTCCTCATAGCTGTAAAACACTGTTGTGTTAATCATATGAGAAATGAAAAACTAGCTGATATTTTTGTAACGTTTCTTTGTTTGGCTGACACTTTTAAAAATTTATTTTAAACACTATTAGCATGCTGTATGATAGCACACATAAATTATGTCAGCCAAACAGTACAGCAGGTTACATCATTGCCTTCTGTGACATTTATGAAGCCAGCATCTGCTGTGCACGATGGGTTGGCTTTTTCCAAAGCCTATCTAAGGGGTTTACAGCTGGCTTTCCAAATATATGCCCTGTCATGTTCTTAAAGAGACACACACAAAAACACACACATCCCCTGCATCTTTGGCAGGTTTAGATTTCCATCCACTTTTCTCACTTAGTGGAACCTGTTGGAGTGCCAGGTCTTGTGTGTCCTGGCAGGAAAGACCCAAGTGTTGAACAGATGTTTCTGTTGCAATAATGCCTGGATGCCCAGATTGAGATTGTAATTCCATTTTAGCACAAGTGAATAAGTAGAAATTGTTAGTAGTTGTTTGTAGCACAGTGCAAGGGTTGAGACTGCTGAGTGCTGTAAAACCTGAAGGATACAGAGGCAGGGGTTATTTTTAAGTTTTTGACACCTAATGACAAAGATAAGATTTTGGGTTTGGTTTTTTTTTTCAGAAGAATCTAACCTTCTAAATGTCATTATAACCTGGTAGCTAGATGCCTTCGGACAATGAACGGCCCGAGGGCTGGGCTCTTCTTAGGCACCTAAACAATCTAGCTTTTGCATTGTGCTGGGGGAAAGGCTGGGAACGTGCCTGCAGGGTTTTGCGAATGCAAGGAAGACAGGGTTTTAAAGAACCTGGGATCCAGAAAGATGCAAAATAGGGAGTGGTGATAAAACAGCATCAGTTCTGACAGCTACAACAGGATACTGTGCAAGTCAGACTGCCTGGTTTATTTGGACCTGTTTGGTTTTTTGTTTGTTTTGCTTTCTGTATCAGGGAAATAGTTGGAAGAACCTCATCATCTTCCCTTTGCTTCTTTATCTTCTTCTACTACAAAAATAACTTTTTCCTGTCTAGATTGGGAGAAGAGTCTTGTGATATATGGGTGCAGATTCATGCATACACGCATATGTGCAAACGTGCTTGTGTGTGCGTGTGTGCATATACGTACATGAAGCATTCCACCCATAAGTCCTGAATCAAACAAAGCCTGAGACCCCTGCTGTGCACCAAATCCTCTTGCGGTTCTGATACGTGCGTGTTGCAGGCAGTACTTCTTCCTCAGAAAGGTGTTCTGCACCTCTCTGTTTATCTGGTTTTCTGAGAAGCAAGCAGAGGTGAAAATCACGTTGCCCAGAGGCATCCCAGCTCTCTCACCTGACTGAAGGAATCCGCTTCAGATTCCACTGCAAAACCCACGTGCAAAACGCAAAGCTGCGACTTTGCCCCTTTTTTTTTACCCTTAAGCTCTTCAGTGGCTTGAGATACCTTTCTCTGGGGCAGCAGTTCTTCTTGCAAAAATCCAGCCATTTCATCAAAGCCCCAGACTCTGGAGAACATGGGCTGTGCCATCACAGGGCTGCTTTTCAAGGAGGCATCTGTGCTTAGCATATGGCAACTATTTATTATAGCTGTTGCATTGAGAAACAACAATCCCCATGATAATTGTTTCTCGTATATCAAGATGCTTCAATCTCTGTTTCCCACAACATTCTGCTTGTCTGGTATGTGTGTGCCAATGTCACCACAGTCCTAGCAGACAGTTGTCTACGTTTTGTCATTACTGAGGGTAAACAGACATGACGTGAGTGGGAAGGAGAGCGGGGGAAGTGGACTGCTAATTTAGTCTGTCTTTAGTGCTGCACTGTGAAAGCGGCACCGAATGATTTGCGGGCAATATTTACAAATCTCCCCTCCCTCAACACATCCATCCCTTTTCTTCAAGCACACATTGTTTAAGGGCATTAATGCTTATTATTTGCCAGCCTGCAGTACAGACGATGCTTGGTTTTGCAAGGGGATGGGGTGGCTTTTCCAACCCCCAGTCATTTACTGCTCTCTTCATTATTCCAGCAGCAGCACTCCTGTGTTCCCCCGAAAATACATAGCGTGTACGGACATTTACACATGCATGCATACACTTTCAGCATTATATACAATATCCACTTTTTCTCCTTTTGCATACAGTATTCACATACATATCTTTCATATGCTAGATGTCAAAATCCCTAAACACATACATTAATTATTTAAAAACAAGAAAGAAAGAAAGAGAGAAAGGAAGAGAAAGAAAGAGAGAGAGAGAAAGAAAAACACACTATAAGGCAGCCTCCCAAAGTTTTGTCACCTTTTGCTGCCTGACCTGGCTGTGATGTTCATTTATGGGCTTTGAGTCTTGGAGAACAATACAGGGACATATGTTGAAACTGCAGCAGTTCAGCATCTAGTCTCTTTGTTTGCATAAATCGGTGAAACTCCATGGACTTTCAGCATCAAGGTCTTGGCCCATGCCAGGTGAGATTTGGATCCATGGCATATGATAATATTTCCTTTTTTCCATTCTTTTTTGGTTCGTGTGGTTGTTTGGGGAAGACAAAGGATGGGATGCACCTTTTGTGAGTTAATGAAAGTGTATTATACCTGGAGATTGGTGAGCAAAATCAGCGTCTGATAGTTCTGTGCAACAGACAAATATTGCCCTAGTTTCCTCAGATAGCCAGAGCCACTCCTGAGAGGCTGTAAGCACTGAAAATCATGACTTAATTAATATAAATGGAATTCAGGATTTAAACTATACATAAAGACTTAAGTTTGATGCAGAATCCAGACTTAGCTACGAAGGGGATTGACTCTTATAATGTTTGATCATAGGTCACACTACAGCAAAACTCAAGCATAACCAAGATTTGATTTCAGATCATTCCATGAGTACTTAAGCAAAAAGAAGAGTCTATTAATTTTTGAGAAATTAGGGTCTTTTCAAAACTCAGCACTGATCTCTTTTGAAGGTCCCAAGCTCTTCATACCATGTTGAGCAATACTCAGCCTTTGTGAATCTTGTTCTTTTGTGTTGCACTGATGTGTTTACATTGGCCACAGGACATTCACGTGTACTGTGTTATTCCTAAGTTCCTCTGATTATAACCACCTTCTGAGCTTTTATGTTAAAACCTGAGATGAAACAATTTTGGATGTCACACAAGGTGATGCAGCTCTTTCTGAAGTTGCATGACTCTGCTGCTTTATACTCTGGTAACTGGGTCCTGTATTTGCATCTAAAAGTCTGACTTCATAATGCTGCTTTATTTTTGGCTTTGTGCAAGCTGTTTCTAGTTGAATCAATAGTAAAACTGCTCCTTAAGGCAGATAAATATGTAATTAGTAGAAATAATGGAGCAGTAGTCAGTCAGCTGCAAAACTGATGCTTCATCTAAATGTGTGTAAGGCACTTTATTTAGTTGGCATGTTGCTAGCATCTATTAAGTTAAATTATGAGAAGTGTTTTGAGGCCTTTCACACAGAATGTGAAGCCTTTCATTCCTTATTTACATGTGTGAATATATATGCATGGAGATTTCAACCCATGAATTAACTCCAGAGGAAAACAAACCACCAGATAAACACAAAGCCTGGGGATGTGTTTGGGTTTACTATTTTTTCCCCTTAGAAAGCAAAGAAGCATCCTTACAGAATTTTCTGATTAATTTATTCAAAGAACTTAATTGATGTATCACAACACAGCGCTATCATTTACATGGCATTAAAAAATGGAATTGCTTAGCTCATGGCACTGTCAGCAGCCAGCTGAGAGACTAACATGAAGCCAACCTTTGGTGGTCATTCATTTGAATCTGAAACGTGATTCTATTTACATCTGACCTCTCACTACTGGGTGTTCTAAGTACTGAAATACTGTGCAGTGGTTTATTAACACCAGTTAACACTGGTAGGGATGGATGGATGGATGGATGGATGGATGGATGGATGGATGGATGGATGGATGGATGGATGGATGGATAGCTCCAGATTCTGTTGGAAGTCACCTTACATCTAGGAGTTTTAATAGAGACACAAAACTCATGCAAAGCAACTTCTGATCTTCCCTACAGGAAGAAGAGGTTTTTAACTTATCCCATCTGATCCTTCAGGGTTTGGATCTTGGTACCTCGACACCTCTACAGGCCACTCAGCAGTGTAGAGTGGGGCACAGCTGAGGCACAACCGAGACCTGTGAAGTGTCAGCTCTCAAGCAATGGATGTCTCTGCTCTGCAGCCCAAGGTTCTCTGCCAGCATCCCTGCCAGGAGCTGCAGGGGAGATGAGGGGTGAGAGGAGAATATATGGGTGAGAAGAGTGTGTCTCCATGTACCAGGGTGTTTTGCTAGTAGCATAAGAATAGCTGCAAAAAAAATTACAGATCTTTGGTTTTTCATCTCCCTACACGCACCAACTACCTTGTCACACTGCCTCATAAAGATCTTAGAGATTATTTTAATACTTGAAACTTCCTCTGTCTTCAAAGAACAACAAGACTTTGAGACAGATATGTGGGAATTCACTTAGCCAAGCACTGCAATTTCAGTTTGTCTGCAATGATCTGCAAACCACAGACTCTGAAATGAGCAAGGGGTTATGTGAATGTTCCTTGTAAGTATTTATTTTTATTTTCTCTAGTAGAAGCTGTCAAATAAAGCATCTCCTGCCCTTCAGAGCTTTTGCAGTCTGTGCAGAGCTTCTGCAAGCCAGGGCCTTGCTCAGTACACTTAATTAGAGTTTGCTTATTATAACAGTGGAAAATACAAGATGGTTTGACTCTGGGAATTAAATTTTGCTGCATTCTATTCTTGGTTACCATCAGTTGCTTCCTAGTATTGGCAAAGATGCTCATGAAATCTGGGCATGTCTGGAGCAAGAAAGGTTAGTAGATTTAACAAGGAGGCATTAAAAGTTGATTTAATAGAGCAGTAGCTTGGACTTTAGTGTGTAGCATAATTTCAGCATTGCTCCAGGGTAAGTATTCAATTTTGACTTTTTTTTTTTTCATTCCAGACTAAATGAAACAGATGCCTCTCAATACTCATCTTTGATAAACATATTCTGAGAATCCTCCATCCAATTGTGAGTGATTACATGGCTAAAAATGCAGCCTGTAACTGAGAAAACAGATGTGGTGATAATTATCCCTGTGCCCTGCATATCAAACATTAAGTATTGCTGCTGGAAAAAAAAAGGGCTGAAATCAAAACAAAGTGGGATTTGCTGCACCAGATCAGACCATCAGTTTGGTTTGCCTGACACTATCTTCAGATATGGGCTGATTTATCAGGAAATCAGGAATGCTCCTTTATAACATTGCAAAGAATGTATAATGCTTCTTTGGTTCACTATCAGTTGTTTGCACATGATTCTTCCTAGTCAGGCACGGAACTCAGAGTGTCTTGAGTCTAATTATAATTATTTGAGTGTTTTATATCTACAGCCTCAATTTTCCATACAGTTTTACTACCCCCAAAAGCAGTAGCCAGCTGTGCTCTGTCCTCAGTTATACAGGAATTGAAATGCCTTGATAGGAAGTTTGAGGTTGGATCACTGAAAATAACTTTTGCCTGTGGCTGTTGCGGAAAATTCCATTTGGATGTGCAAGCTTATCATCTGATCTTTCAAGATGCTGGTGAGATTAGCACTAGCCAGAGTGACCAGGCTGTGTGCAAGATCTCAGCCCGGGCTGGAAGGCTTAGTCCTTCAGCAAAAATCACTGCAGCTGTTTCTGGTTGCTCTTGTTTTGCTGTCACATAGCTGAAGATGATTCAATTTGAAGATATAAGTGTCCAATAAGTAGTCTGCAATATGAATCTATGTTTTCTGCTATTTTTTTCTGATTTTTTTAAGGGTTTCAGTTCTGGAAATGTGAAGCTCCTCTCTGAGGCTGACAAAGGTATTCTGCTCAGATTCCCATCAACTAACTGGAGGCATCTGACCTATGATACCTAAGGGCACTCATCCAGCACTGGCTGTCTGAAAGCTGCAGATCCAAACTGGTAGTCTGTCTTTCTTCACTTGCCAGTCCAGGACACAGCAGGTATTTTCAGAGGGCAGTTCAACCCCTCCTAAAATAGGTGGGAAAATACTCTCCTACAGGAGCCTGACTGTGCCTGTTTTGTCTCTGACTGTAAAGGGAGCCTGCAGTGCTGACACAAGCTAGAAGCCTGGTGGTGGCCTGGTTCCCTGAGGTGTGTTTTTCCAGTCAGCCTCATGGTTCCTTTGCTTCTGCTTAAGCTGGGGGAAAGCCAGCCTCTTGCAGGGGTTATTCAGTTCACTTGAGACCCGAATCTGTTCTTGGGAAGTGCTGCTTTTCCTTTGACTCTTAGAAATGGGCAGCTCAGATAGCATTGGGATGAAGCCAGATTGTTTTCCTAAAGTCTTATACCAGAGTAGAGGGAGAGAGGACTTTTTGCAGGACCCGGGAGCACTGTTGGTTCCCTGGAAATCTCTCTCTGGGACCTGTTTCTCTCCCAGATAAGGAAGAGTAAGTGTTACCATCTATGGGACAAAAATGCTATACCAAAAGCTTTGGACTTCACTTCATGAAGTGAAAATATATGCTATATTGATTAGAAAATGCTCTGCTGTGACATCTGAACACAGACATTCATGCCTATACATTTAATTAAATGGCCTGCTTTTATTTCAAAAGCTAAATATAATGAAAAATTGTGACTTGTCAACACATTGCTCCATAGAAGGGGCCTTGCTCAGGCTAGTCCTGGTCACATTAACACAAGTTAGAAATATGTGCCACTGTCTTCTGATGCACACATGAATGTGGTAATCTCTTTCAGTTGTCCTGAGTGTTTGGTCAATAAGATCAAGCTACTGTGCTAGGCTTATCACTTCAGCTCCTCCTCAGCTGGTCAGGCTTTGGACAGAAGCAGGCTCATGGGATGGACTCACTGATCAGGAGTAGAGGCATGACCCTGTGACACAAGGTAGCCAGAGGCTGGTGGTTAAAACAGGAAACTAATGCAAACTGCTTATCACTGTCAGGCAGGTAAACCTTAGAAATGAGGTGAACTCACCTGTGCGAATTGTGTGAGAAATAAGGCCATGCTGTCTGTTTTCCTGTTTTAATCTCCTTCAGGGCACAGCAATTTATCATGCTCCCAAAGTCAAAGCTCTTCTCAGTACAGAAGTCCCAAAGTCAAAGCTCTTCTCAGTACAGAAGAATGGGCTGAAGTTTCATGGCTGAAGATCCTTGGGACATAAGTGTTCAGGTCAGAAAAATCTCATGGACTTTCTGGGTATGAAATACGCCTGTCTACAGTATGTTCTGATTATATTTGGCTGCTGCTCCATGCATGTCAAACTTACAGGATGGTCTCCCAAGAAATATTGTGGGGGCAAACAAGGCTTGTATTTTTGCAAAACTCTCTTAAAGTTGGACAAAATGTTTAGAAATGTCACGTATGTGCACTCCTGCAGGAGAAAGGTGTGATCGGTTAATGTGGAAAACCATGTATCCTGCTCTTGTTATGGAAGGAAGACATGAGAGAGAAGAGCTATTGGAAGCTGAAGGCAGCTCCCAGGACACAGCTAAGGGCAGGTTGGGCTGGTTCAGAGCACAAGACCTTTTCTCTGCATTCTCCTGCACCTTGCACTGAGCAGCAGCAGGAGCAGTCGCTGCTTTGGCTCAGCAGCAATCACCATGTTAGCCTTTCACACACTAATTAGCATGCCTTGTGCTCTCTCAAGAGCACCAGATCAGTCCTCACAGCTTTTGCTAAGCAGAGGATAACTTCCATTACCTGACCAGATTTGCTGATCTCCTGGTAGGTACCTCACCCCTTGCACATCTCCGTGGCCAGATTGTATCAGGCTGCTGAGCATTTCCAGCCACAAACAAGAATGATCTTGTTTGATTCTGAAAGCCATGACTTGGGCAAAATCCCATTGCTCTTTTCTGATCCATCTTCTGCTGACATCAACTTTATGTCTAAATTCTTTCCAAGCACAGTCGGAAGAACAAGCTGCAGGTTTAAGCTCACCATGGGCCGTGAATTCCCTCTCTCATCTTAAAAGCCTTTGGCGTTTCCACAACTCTGTAGCATCTTGTAGGTCTCAGAGGGGGAATTACAAGTTGTAAATTTCTTTACCCGTCCCCCTTTCGCACTTCGAAGAGGGAAAAATAAAATGCTGCCAGCATTTTATTTTTGCAGCAGGGCCATCCCTCTGCCTCTGAATAAACATTTGTGTGAGGGCTCTCATTCTTGCCAAGGTGTTAGGATAACATTCTCATGCTGATTCCCCTGTCCTCCTTCAGCACCCCAGTGCTGGAGGTCTATTTCCGAGGCTTTGAAATGGCCATGCTCTCACCTCATCCCATACACATGGAAATGAGATCAACAGAAGGAGCGAGCTAGTAAATCCCATGGGGACCCAACAGGGCAAGTTAGGAAATTATGCCCTTCAGTGTCCTGATGGTTGGGTGAAGAGCTCCACATGGACAAAGAGGCTGCAATGAAAACAGAGGAGGCCAGGTTGCCCAGGGCGTGGAGGCACTGCTTGGGGATTGGGCCTCTTTTCCTTCAAACCCCGCTGCCCATTTCACCATTGTTTCAGCAAAAGCTAGAGCTTTTAACTGTTTGCTTATTGTTATGAGCAAAGGACAGAGGATTTCTTATCATTAGCAACTGTTTGTGTAAGGGTTTGGATGTAACATGACCAAAACTGTGCTGAGAATCAACAGGGAAAGTACTGTCATCGTCCTTGTTGCAACACAGGCACACTCTGGGTTCCCTAAAGAGGAACATCAGGTTCTCAGGTTGCTTTTCATTTGGCTTAAATATCAGATATTAATACTTTTGTGTACCTTATAAATCCTGGTGAAGATCAGCTTTTTTCTCTTTAGTGCCACAGAGGTGTGTTAAAACCCACCAGGATTTACACACATGTGGGCCTCTCTTAAGAAGCTCAGCTGTAAAAATAATTCTCATCACACATTACAAAGTTGGCTGTGGTGTTAAACACAGCAGACATTTGGTGAAGCGTACTCCTGGACAGGACCAAGTAGTTGTTAAGCATGCTAAGAAACAGTTCTCATTCAAACAGAGGCCACCAAAATGGCTTTTGAATAAGAACTCACTGAGTTTTCTTCCCCCTTTCATCTTGTCAGGAAATCTCTGTGAACTTCCCTCCTTTCCATTTGCTTTCCTTCCCCTTTCTCTGCTGTCATTTACCAGCCGGGCTATTTTCTTCAAAGTACCCTCTAAATGTCACAACCACTGAACAACCACAGCAAATAATGGAAATGCCCTGGTAACCCTTCCCAGAGCACTTATATACCAATGCTGAATAATTTGACCTGCTCTCATTCTTGTTCCCATTCTTGGGAACATATTTCACAGTAGCAGCAGAGGAAAGAGAATGGGTTTAAGATTTTGTTCCCTTTTCTCTTGGTTCTCTTTTGATGTACGGCAAACTCTGCAAACACGAACTAGAAAAACCCTACAGCCCAAACCAGACACCCCTCAGAAGGAGTGAGCCAGATAATGCAGCATGAGGAACATTTCCATTTTGAGTGCTGTTGTGCATGCTTCACCATGTACCCCTAATTATAAGAAAATTACTTAAAAGTCCTCAGGGACCTCTAAAAAGAGTAATCCATAACAATAAAGGGCTTGGATATAGCAAAGATGTGCACATGTTTGAACACAGGGTTTCACCCTGGGAGAGACAATCTGTGATACAGGATTTCAGGCAGAAATCCAACTCTTACTTAAGTATTTTAAAATAAAGAGTTTTTCAAAGAGCCCTGAGAACTGCTCTTTTGCTGATTCTTTCTAGTGCATCAAAAGACACTTGCTGGAAAGGCCCACGCTAACTGGCATTTAACCATGATAAAATATGTTAAGATACCCTACTTGACTGATCTTGGAATTTCTGTATAGTTTCATTCAGTGTTGGTTAAAGTTCTCATCTCCCAAATGACTTATTCCTATCTGTTTATTTGATCACTTTGAATTTCACACTATTTTGTATTCAAGGTGTGCCTGAAGCAGTGTCCTTAAACCAGCTCTTACTCAAGATGAGAAAACAAATGCTGAAATCACGACTTAAGCTTTGAAGATTATCTTATTGCAGCCTCAACCAGATCTCTGGATCCAATCTAGATAAGGGCTTTGGCCACTGCCCCCTTTCTCTTTTACAGGGTCAGGGCAATACTGAGTGCATTGTCTTTCTCATTATAGTTTCCCCTCCTTCCCTCCAGGCCTTTCACTGTACATAATTTGTCTTTCCCTAAGCAAGCCACAGGGACCTTATCTCCTGTCACCAGAGAGACACTTCAAACCTAATCTGAGTTACTCACTCTGTTTTACAGCTCAGGAGTGAACAGAGGTGTCCTCTTCAGCTCTCAGAGGTGTGGGTTTAGCCACACACTTACCTGTTCACACGTGTTCCTCCTGAGCTGCTTCCCACCTGCATCTAACAAAACAGCAGCACTGAGTGCAACCAAGCCAAAGCCCAGGGTCTAAAGGCCCTCATCTCTCAGGTTTGTGGTGAGGACAATCAGGGCACAGGTGGGGCTGGGATGACATGTTCCCAATTGGCCTTGTGGCAGAGCACATTCCTGGTTTGAGTTTGGCCTTGGGAGAATTGTTTAACCTGTCCTCTGTGTCTTTATTTCCCAGCTTTAAACTCAAGTTGCTGCCTTGTTTGCTGGATTGCATGAGCAAATTAATCAACCTCTCAGAGAAACTCAGAGACTACAGTGACATAAATAGAGCTGGCCAGGAAACTCTCCTCAAACCCTTCAACTTTATTGCACATCAAGATAAAACAATCTTTCAAAGGTTATTTAGGGTATTGGTAATTGAAACAAATACATACATAGAACAAACATCATTCTGGCAGCAAGTGTGTTCCCATGGAATGTGGATTCACATTCAAATTTTCTTCAACACCAGAGATGGTCTTGAACCTGGGGCTTTCCTTTCCTGGAAAACTTCAGCATTATGGTACATCATAAAAGCTGGTTGTGTTAAGAAAAATCTGACCGGATTTGGATGTAGTAAGAATAGGAGGAATGTGATTCATACATGCAAATTTTAAATATGGACCAAAACTTTTAGAGAAGGCAAGGCACAAGGGGGAATACAAGAAAGAAAAAAAAAAAAGAGAACACAAAAAGGCCTGCATATCTATCACCAAATGTGTTCTTTCCAAAGCATGTGGAAAAAAGCATCATGGAGAGTGCAACACAGCAGGTTAGGTGTGGACTGAATGCATAAACCTGTCCTCAAAGCACTGAGTAGTGAGGTGTGAAACAGACAAATTTGAAGGAAGGAGAGCTATGTCAGCAGCAGCATCAAAACGTAGAGACTAACACAGCCTTGTTTAAGAGAAATTAGAGGCAGGGAGAGAAGGAGGGAGAAAGTGTTGATACACTATAAGATTATCACACATTTCCAAAGAGGTCTGAAAGAACTGACTTCCTGCTGGGGGGTTCGTCTCATGTAGGTGTGAACAAGCATCTCACTATCACCTGCAAAGGCTTTAAGTGCAAGTGGCGACACTTCGGTATTCACAGCCTGCCTTAGAAAATCCAGGGGAAGCAAAAGAAAGATGAAAACCATGCAAGTCAAAAGGGTGTTGCTCCCATTGTTCTCCTTGCTGCTTGGTTAACTGGGAATCCCTTTGAGCAACAGAGGGGTCACATCTGTCCAGATGTGCTGTGCCTGCATCAGAGGGCAGGGCACTGTGGAAACAGCTCCACACAAACACTTTTCATGATAATAATACAATGAAATCACCCTTCTTGGCAGGACCCAGCTCTCACAAAAGCATGTTTTTTAGCAGAATATAACCTGCAAGAACACCACCTGTGGAAGATGGCTATTACCCTGTGATATGGCAGCACAGCCCCTTCTACAGAAAAGGCGGGACTGAAACCACTCAGGACTGTCATGAACTTTACGGACTCCTGAGACTGAGTCTGAGTCACCAAAGACAAGAATGGATGCATGTAGACCCTCTCCAGTTAGGGCCTTGGCCATGACTGCTGCACCCCTGGCCACGAGCTCCTGCTGGCTTGAGGACTGAATGTGCTGCTAAGTATGTAAAAAACTGAAGGTGAAGGAAGCCACTTGTGGCTGTGACAGAAGGGACCGTGAGCTTCACAGTATAATAGCAAAGGACAGGTAGGGCAGCAAAAACAGAGGGGAAAGCAAAATTAGCCTGAGTTCTTGACACCAGGTAAAACAGTTGATCAATGGGGTCACTGGAGGACTGTGCTGAACTCAAGAAAGGTGTTAGCCATGTCCTGTGTTTTGCTGCATGTGCTTCACATCTTGTAGACAGTGCAACACCACGGAGCTCTCCCAAAGACAGCCTTGCCTTCCAAGGGGCACTCTGCTATCTCCAGCAGGAAGGAATGGGCTGCCAGTCTGGCCCTGCTGTTGTACCGTGTAACGAGAACCTGGAACAAGCAGGGCTAATCAAAGTCCTTTATTTACGTGATACAATACGAGTAACAATGCCTGGCTTGTTTTCCAGGAAGGGATGTGTGAGAGGGTTTCTTTTGGGGCAATGGGGAGTATGCTCTCAGTGTACGCTTGCCTAGTTTTAATACTTATTTCTGGTTTGGATAACCTCAGTCATTTGATGTCCAGTCCTATCAAAAGGACACAAGTAAGGATGAGAACTAACGTTGTGATCCACAGCCCTACAATATCCCACAGCCATTTTCCACAACAAAAGTGCTGTTCGTGTTCTTGATTCTTCTTGGGAGGCAAGATGTTGTTTATTACCACCACAAAAAAAACCAATCAAGCAAACTTCAAATGTTTTACTTTTCACTCTTATTAACCCCTCCCAGCAGTCTATTTCTCTTTTGAAACAGTGATACAATGTTTCTGACAGACACTTACTAAAGAGCTGTTTGAGCTTGCCCCTGCATTTCAAGAAAAAAAGTTATTTTCCCCCTCTTAATGAAAATTCACTTTTTTTGGTCCTCCCTTATTCATTTATTTTTGAGGCCTTCCACCTCTGTTAACTGTGGGAAAGGCTGCGCTTTGCCAGGGTACAGCACGCATTGTAAAAGTAATTCAATTTTACACCATAGCAATGACATGATCAAGGGAACTTTGAGCAGGCTTTGTGACCAAGAGCATTTAACAAGTATGTGAAAAGCTTCCAAAGAGCCCTCGTGAAAGAAAGAAAGGTTACAACAATAGGAGAGGCAGTTTGATAGTGGTAAATTAAGAGTCATAGGAGTGACTCTAATCAGGTTAAGCTTTAAAGAAAGAGAAGCACCTTTATATCTCTTGGGTACAGGCCTGAGTGCATTAAGAACTGTTGAATTTGTGCTGGGAAGTACACAAATCCCTGTGGCACTCAGCACTTGCTCCTCCTTGGGCTGAAGAATTCAACTCTGCAAGGAGAAAGACTTTCCAGGCAAAATAATTAAAACTTCAGAATTGGACTGAGTACCTTGGAAAAAGAATATTGAGTTGTTAGTGGTTTTTTAGTCAATATCTAGACCTCTTTAGGAGTTGTTATCTACCACTTTGTTCTGTGTGGAAACCTTCTGGCAGTGCCAGTGCAAGCACGGGGACAGTCTGGTGCATTACAGTGGTGATGAACCATTCACAAATGTAACCAGTTTTTAGGATCTGTGGAGCCTGAGCCAGATGCTGCCCTGAGCTATGCCCCAGTGAAGTGCATCATGTACCACATGCAAGTGACAAATATTTATATATACCGTGTGTATTCATTTGCACATTAGGTACAATGGTTCTGGGCATATCATTAAAACTTTGGGTTGGTAAGGAACGTATATAGAGATGTACACTTCAGTGGAGAATCCAGCTATCTAAATAAATAACACAGCTACAGACAATCTAGTTGTTAGTTTTGTTGTTTCTCACATATGGCTTATTGAACAACTTTTATATATCTGTTACTGTGAAAAATGCTCGGAATTCATTTTGCCCAGGAAAAAAAGGTTATAACTTGTCTTTGTTGGAGAAAAAAAAAAAAAAGAAAAAAAAAGAAAAAGTTGGGACTGCCTCAATTTTGCAATCGACAGGGACACCTACAGGAAGACAAAATTAACACATAGGCATATTGGGTGTTTTCGGCTTTATTTGTTCACAGCTTGAGCCTATTACCTAATAGAGACACAAGAAAATGGCCCATCTGTTTGCAGTGGGCAAATGTGTGAGTAGTACTCTCTGGGGCTGCGTGGGAGAAGGGCTGCTTTTCAAGGACGTATTTACTTTACTCTCTGTTTTCTCAACGGTGTATATAACTCAATACTAAAAGGCTAATTTGTTTAAGAAAACCAAACCTGACTTCTTCAGTTAATTGCTTACAGAAAAGCCGTAGGTATTGCTTGGATTCTGTGTGCTTTGCTGAGTGCACTGGAGTGGCCTCCACTATGTGGCCAGTGAGGATGCCTAAAAGCCAGCTCGATGGCAGCAAAGCACTCATTGTTCCTGTCCTGCCAGCTCTGGTGGGGCTGCAGCTCTTGGAAAAGATCGAGGATGTGTAAGGAGTGGGAGAGAGATGAAAGTCTGTCTATCAAGGAATGGGGATGAGGCAGCTGGGAGGGAGAGTCTGCTCAAGGGCATGTGGGATTTGGGATATGATTAATGCTTTGGCAAAATGTTAACGAGAACAGGATCTGGCAACTGAGAGGAAATGCCTATGTGTTCTCTTGCAACCAGCCTCGAGCTGGAATAGGAGCCTTTGCTCATGCCAAAGTGAATCCAAGCATTTGCATGTTCATGAGTGGAAACAGGCTGTAATTGAAAACATGGAATTTGGAGACCTGCATCCTGCTGGACCCGTTCCTCCAGTGGGAGCTGGGTCTGCTTTGTAGCTCCTTTTATCAAAGAGAGAGAGAAGAGAGTTTTGGTAAACAGCAACGCTGTCTCCAAACAGTGTCAGCAGTCACTGCATCTTCTCCCCAGCATCTTCACCACTCCTGCTTTTAAAACAATTTTTAAAACTCCTCCAGTCAAAACCACCGATGCCAGAGGTAGCCTTTACTTCTCTGTAGTGTGCAGGGGCAGAACTGCTTGAAGGTATTAGCTATGCTAAGCCTCTTAAATAACTATTAAACACATAAAACTCTTAAATGCACGCAAATCCTGTGTAGCAAATGGCAAACAATAAGGAAAAGCTGATCAACCATTATACAGCAATTTAATCTATGCAACTTGCATAATTTTGCCCAACAGAAGGAGGCTATGGCAGAACTGCTTTCTGGAGAAAGGCAGAAATGCTGTACCAAACAGGTAAACAATCAGGAATGAGGATTTTGCAAGTCCTTGGCAAATTCTTGGCATAAGGACAAAGGGAGTGTGATATGATTGCAAGGGATGTGATGCAGATGAACCAGAGGAGACAAAAGACAAGTTGAGAGCATGAAAAAAAAGTCATTTTGCAATCAAATTAGAGAATTTAGAACAAAGGTTGAACACGAACCTTTAACTCAGTCCCTCTGTATCATTGCAGTAGACTTAGGTGTCGGCATCCTGCACCTGAGCTATGGCACTTGTAACTCCCACAGACAAACTGCAGCTACCTGCAACATTTGGGAGTGTGCAGCACCCTTGTGTTCAGAGAGATCAAAGGCTGGGGACTTCTAAGCATTCTGCATTACTGATGGCGACAAGGCAAATGAGCCACCAGCATCAGGACTCGGGACCACCCCACAATGTAGCCTATGCCTCCTCTGGGGCTCCTACAGAAAATGTTTTCTCTGGTTTACAGTCTGCAAGGTGGGCTTATGTTTGTGGTAATATGCCTAGCACATTGCGGAGTCCATAACACTAATCTAAACTCGCATATTTAGTGTGCAGATATTTCAGAGACAGGGGCTGTGCAACTTACTTGTAAGTAAATAACTGGAGGCTGCCTGTCACTGCAGAGCCACCTGCTTAGGGTCAGTCCCTCCATCCCATGAATTTACACCAGGAGCTCATTAACAACTTAGTGCTGGGCTGCAAAGCAACCTTTTTTTTTTTTTCAGGAATATCCACTGTTATGTTCCCAGCAATCTGGTGGTCATCAATGCTTTGCTGATAAACTGGAAATCTTCACCTTCTTCTATCCTCACCTCTCAAATGACCCATGAAAGAGTCTTGGAGATCAAAGAAATCCTCTTCCATCCTTATCCTTCGGACAGAAAATCTGATGGGATTTAGCACCCATGTGGGAATATGAGCATTGGTAACTGGGGAGTGGTAGGGGTGGAAAATGATCGGGGGAGGTGGTGATGGAAGAGCCCAGAAGATGAATTACCTGGGGAGGAGGTGCATACTGAATTGTGGTCTCCATAGCAAGTGTGAGAGGACAGAAGAGAAATTACTTCCTCTGCCCCAAATAAAGATCAAGGAGTATTTGCATTCAAAGGGGCTGAGTTGTGCACATACCTCTTTGGCCCCCTTCTTTTAACTGGAAATCCTCATTAATTAATTGCTCTGCAAATTCTGCTTCAGCACATCATGTAACTGAGGGGCTTGCTTGTTTCTCCGGTACTGACTGCACATGTTCCTTGCCCTTGCATTTTGCTCTCCAAAGCCAAATGAAAAGTATAAAGGAGTTAGGTGAGAAGATTGGGGGATTCTATGAGACTTTTAAAAGATCCTTCAATTCCAATATGTTAAAGTATAGGCCTATGTGCTATAGACAGCAAAACCGAAAGTCCAGTACAAGTTATCTGTGGTTATTTCTATTTTTTCCCAGAAATTTTAGGTTTTATCTTGAATTCACTCAGTAAATTCAGCAACTTGTGGGCTTTTCACAGCACCTTAGGCAGACTAAAGTGGAACTGATGAATAATCAGTGATGCAACAGCTGTTATCCAGAGATAACAGAGGACTTCAGGCTGCAGATGTGCATGGGGTCAAGGGAGACAATGTTGTGCATGAAAAAGTCATACAATGGAGTTCTGTGTATTTTCTTCAGATTTCAAGAACAAAGAAGCAACGACTTTTGTCTGCTGCTGTCATTCCCTGCTTCACCATTAAGGTAGTTTTCTTTTCTTTTTTTTTTCCTTAATGGGAGGTATTTTGGAATAGACCCCTGTCAATCATGCCCTGAAAAAGATGAGCCCATCCACGAGCAGAAACCTTTTAAAAAGTTTAAAAATACTGAATGTCAAAACATGTGGCAGTAAGGTTAACATAGGACTTTGGATACATGTGATTTGGATATATTTATTTCAAAGACAGGTTCTCTTTTAATCACTAAGTATGCTAAGTTTTAAAGGAAAAATGAAAATCGAAGAAAGCAAGACTTGTATTCAGTAAAGATCTTTCCAGCCTCCAACAGTGGTCAAGAGAACTGTGTAAGAACAAGCAAAGGGATACAATTCTTTCTGTGTATCCTCCTGGTATCTGGCATTCTGTGATTTAAAAATTCCTGAGTTCATGTTGTATCCGTATCTTTGTATTGAATTGCATTTATAGACCATTCTTGCCTAGCTTTGTTTCTTTGTGTTTGTAACTGATACAATACGGAAGAGATTCGTCCTCTGTTTGTTTTGACCTCGCTGTCCCATCGTTTCAGGTGAAGCCCCTTAATATTTTTATTGTGAGAAGTGGTGAAAAACTTTTCCCTTGTTGCCTCTCTGTATCTGTCGCAATGTTGCATGTCACTGTTGTTGCTCAGTCTGTCTGCTTAACCTCCCCTTGCTCAAAAATCACCCCTGCTTTTAAGCATCTCTGTGCAGTACTTCACCCAGCTTCCAGCGCAGCTGGGGTGGGAAGCACGGGGCAAGTGCTGGGCTGTGCCGTCGCCCCCCGGAGCGTGCCGAGCCTGCCTGAGCCACGAGCAGTCCCCGGCAATCCGGACGGGAGCGGGCAGCTCCTCCCGCAGAAGCGCCAAACCTCCGAAACGCTGCCGTGCCAGGTGGAAGCACGCGAGGACAAATCTGTGTAATGCCGTGCCACGGGGACAGCTTGCCAGGAAAGTCAGCGCACGTCGCCTGAGGCTGGGCATAAACCTCTGTCTTCCTGCTGTCGGGAGGCAGCGCAGCTGGGAGGGCAGGAGCCCCGTGCAGAGCCGTGTGCCAGCTGCGTGCCCGGGAGCCGGGCGTGCTGCCGCCTGCCAACACCCCAGCCCAAAAAACCTCTCCCTGGAGCTGGCCGCAGGCTGCACCACGCGCCTGGCTGCCAGTCCCTGTCCCACATCCCCAGAGCCCTGCCATGGAGCAATTATTTACTTCTCACCTGAGAGCCTTAATGAAGTAATTACATTCTAACTGTTGGGAGGTTTTTGGGTTTTTTTAAAGGAAGGTGAGTGCTCGCAGATCCTGTTCCCAGCTAGGCAGGGGTGCACTCATCCTCTGTGGAGCATCCAGCGTTTTGAGGAGTCAGAGCTGTGTCGGACTTAGTTGAGAAATGCGATTGAGAGCACACAGCAGCTATGTTCCCATCCCCAACAGAGGACAATGTCGCTCTTCTATTGCTCTTGCAGTTCATGGGAAGCTGGTGTTTGACAGTACGCTCCCAACACTTCAGGTTTTTTTTTCTGTTTCAGTTTTATTTTACTGCTGTTAGGATTTTAGCTCTTTTTTGTTGTTGTTTTGGTTTTTTTAATTGCTTTCTCCCCTCCTCCACACTTCATTCTTTTGGTATAGGACTGCCACTCACCAGCTGTTCACAATTCCTTCACCCTTTCTGTTTTTCAGTACCACACTACCACGACATAGACTCAAAGGACATTTTATTCCTTGCAGGAGGCTTCCCACGCCCACTGAATACATTTAATAAAAATACTTTTCTCTCTCTTTCCTGCCTTGGAGGAAATTTAATATATCTGTTCTTCTCACAAAATTCAGATTGACCAATCTATCATCCTCAAACTGCCTGAGTTTGATTTCTCAAATGTTTAGATCCTAGAATTACTTATTTTTCTTTCTCCTTGATAGGACAAGCTCATCCACAAAGTGAGTACTCAGTAAGTACTTTTCAACAAAATTTCACTGATCGCCTCATAAATCTGACCTCCAATTCCCTGCCCTCTCAATTTTGCTTTGTGTAAAATGATTTTTTTTTTCCTAGGCTGAAACTTGCCCAAAAATCAGCACATTCGCACATATCAGCAACTGGTACCCAAAAGAGGAAAACTGGAGCAGCATTGTGAAGAACTCAGTTACAGCAGAGCTGTCTGCTGAAGGAAGGAGAAGAGTTATCTCTGGGTGATGTGCAGAGCATGGCAACTCCCACTGTTGCTAATGGGAGAAGAGGCTGCTGAACTCCTCTCAGGAATGTACTGTTTCAATTTCTAATTGAGTTATTTGTTCACTTGTTAAGAACTCATCTCTTAGGGCAGTGACTCTCAAAGACAATAACAGTGGCTGCGTGCAGCCACCAGGGAATTCATTGCAGCCACAAGACCAAAACTAGGTCTGATTGTTCAGTTGTTTTGGTTTTAACTGTCAAAACTGTGGCCACCATCAATTCATTGTGATCACACATCACAGCTGCTTGTCTGGGGGTTGCTGGTTAGTCCTATCTCTCTTTTAGGCTACTGGAGCAGGAGGGCCCAAGGTGCAGTCTAATGGGCCATGTCAGCTCGTCTGCAGGGCCGTTCTAACACACATCATGTGCATTCTATCACACATTGGCATTGCCTCTCTAATGCTTTGAGAAGGAGCATGGACAGACTGCAGGGTGCTCCGTGGCTCCAGAGGAAATGGGGACCCATCACACCAACAGATCATATTTGCTCTCAGAGCAGGTGTCTGTCAGTCTCCACTCACAGGTGACCAGTGCCTTCTTCTGTCTAGGTTCCCTGTCCCTGGTTTACATGTTCCAGGTCCATCCTTTGCCTGTGGAGCAAATCAAATCAACCCCAAAGCCTGTTTTTCTAAGGAAACAGCAATGTCAGACTGTGTGCAAAAGAGACCCTAATCCAAGGGCCTCGCACAGCCAGACTGACTCAGGCCTAACCCCCACTAAGAAAGATCCTACTGATCCTCTCTTTCATTGCTGATAGACAACAACAAAATTAAACACATCAAACAAACTTATTTTCCAAAGGCAAAGTTGCAAAATTTCACATGAAATATGCACATTATTTTTATAAGTTTTACTACCTTCCTTTCTTGTCTTTTCCTTTGGTTCTTATCCAGCTTCTGGAGGAGCCAGTGCACAAGGACAATCAGGAGCATGTTTCTGCGATGGAAGCTAAGGGGCGACATCTTCCCTGTTTTATTGCACAATGTACTGTACTGTTCCCTCACCATAACTGTTCCTCACATTAAACAGTTTTCTCTCCTGTAAATGTTCAGCTTTGTGGGGTTTTTTTTATTATTTACCAGCATAACATCAAACCCCTTGTTTTAACAGCCTCTCTCTAAAGCCCAGCTCTATTAGAAGCATTTGCTTGTATGGCTTAACATAGGACTTGCATGGGGTTCAAGACCTGCAAAAAATAACCCAAAAGAGCAGAAGAAACTCGAGTACTTTGGCTTTAAGGAAAAACATTGACTATGGGCAAATATTAGTAATATCTTAACAGTGAGATAAGAAGGTATTGATTTGCTACTGTATGAGAACTGCTTGCAAAAGGAAAATAGGGGACCTCTGAAATTCCTGACATGACCAAGCAGTCGGTTGGAAACACTTCTTACAAAAAGCTGCAGCCCAGGTGAAGTGAGGCCTCCAGGAAAGGCTGCAGCTGAGTTGAGTAAATGCTGATGAAGGAAAGTCAACAACAACCTGGGTAGGCCAGAAACAGCAGTGGGAAGTAGACTCTGCTTCTGGGTTTGGGGCTCTTCTCGGGGGGAAATGGATGAGACTCCCTGTAGGTGAAGGCTCAGGACCAATGAAGCTTGGATAAGGAGATGCCAAAGGCTGGCATCTGAATTACTGTGTTTTAGGAAGAGAGCTGATCTTTCTGGCATTGTGAACCTTTTCAGTATTTGGGCAGATGTCCAGGTGCGTGTGCATGATCTGTGTAGGACACGTGCCAGGGGCTGGGTGTGCTCTCCCTGCACAGACCTGCAGTGCAGCATGCAGGGTATGTCTGCTGCTGCTGCTTGAACCTCCATTTGCCCTCTCCATGAGTGCTGGGGAGTCTCCGAGGTACATGTGGTGAAGGCACCCAGGTCTGCAGTGGCTGGCAGAGGTTACTGCCCTGCCTGTGGGGTATGAAATGCTCACAGTACACCTGAGCAAAGCTTCTGAAAAGAGAGGAGCTGCATCTGTGGCAGATGCCTTTGTTTGCTGGTGATGAAGGAGTATGCTGCTGACCAGAGCCCCTGTTCTGCTACCTCTGGTTCCTCTCAGGTAGGTGGTACCTGTCAGCAAAATACACAGGTGGCATAAGTCCCTCAAAATCTTACTTACTCTTCCTTGTTGTGTAGAGGCTGAATTCAAGAGATCCAGGAAGTCACCTGTGGCCAGCTGGGGCTTACCACTCCTCAGTGGTAAGCAAGGCAGCCCTTCCTTCTCCTTTGCTATTTCAAGCAAAACAAAAAACCAAGGATTACTCTTTTTTAAGGGTCATGTGTGTTAAGACAGCCAGCCCAGTTGTGTCTGGCATTGTAAATAAGGCTAAGGAAATACAGAACCTTTTAAGATGAGGCAGCAGCTAAGCATATGTTTTGGGGTGGTGTTTTTTCCAAATCATTGCTTTGTTTTTATTTTTTTAATAAAGGAGTCAGTTTTCTCTAAGTCAAAATCTCTTTCAGTTCACATCCCTCCCCCACCCCAAACAGAATGTAATCAAATGAAGCTGGCTCAAAATACCTTTGTGATGCTTCCTAAAATGCCATTAAGAACCCATGTCTTTTATGGCAAGTCACTTTTAAGGCTGAGACATATATCTGTTTTGTGGGATGTGTGGGCTAGTATTCGATGGATGCATGTATCCCAGGCCACAGAACTGCAACTTCAGAATCTTCAACTAAACAAGTCCACCTTTCTCCAGAACAGCTTCTGCTTTCAGCAGTGAAGGCAGCTTACATACTGCGAAACTGCTGAAGAAAACCCAAAACCTAGAAGGTTTTTTTCCCTGATAATACTTCAGTTAGAAAATGCACCAAGCCAACAGCAGCATGAGGGCACAGAGCAGTAGCATGTGAATGCAGTACAGGGCATTCTCAGCTATGACATGATCTCCTCTCTTTCAGAAAGGATAAAGGTTTCTGGCATTTTAAGCTCAAATCTGATTTTACTAGATCTTATCTTGAATTCACTGTTTTGCACCTATTTCTAGCACATATACGACACGCTGATAAGAGGAGACAGCTGTGCTGAAGAAACCAATCTGCAAAGTAACTGTGTACGTGGCTAACACCAGCCACAAGGGAGGGGCATGGCAGCTTGCTTCTGAGCTTATCCTAAATCCTTTGCTCCCCCAAAAGTGCCAAGGGCTTGTGGTCAATGCTGGGCTTCCTCCAGGTGAGGAGGGCACTGGGGTGTGGGGCCAGCTCTGCCAACGCCCCGGGGTTCGCCTGCACAAGCGGCAGGGCTGCAGTGAGCCTGCCCTTTCACACGAGGGAGGGAGCTGGGGGGTGCAGCCTCAGTGCTTGTCAATCCATAGCTGTGAGGCAACATTTTGTGCTTCTCTGGCAGATTTGATATGATCAGCTTTGTTTTCCAGCACTGCTGTGGATATTTGTCATCAACTTCTTCATTGCATCGTCACTCTGTCCTCCTCCCCTCCCTGCCCTCTGCCCCCTTATTGGTGCCCCTTCACCTTCCCCCTGCTCAGTCGCACTCAACAAGACGTTCTGAATTTTCCATATCTACTTTTTTTTTTCCTTTCCCCCTCTTTTGTCTTCTGGTAACAGCGTTTGGCATTTCCCGGACAGCCCGTACTCCATAAGGCCTCAGTGTCTGAATACGAGGACGGCTTGAACGTTGCCTGCTGAGACTGAAGAAGAACTTGAGTTAAAATAATCCTCTCTTTTGTTCCGCTTGGGTTGCTTTTTGTTTGCCTGACAGATGTTCGGCCCCTGTGCGTGTGCAAGGAGCGGCTCCTCCGCCAGGCCCTCTGATCCGCCAGCTTATTGATTTCTGCCTATCTGTGCGGCTTGTCTCCAGCCCTTACAGATGCGAGGGCTGGGGCGGCAGCCCCTCTCCTTCACACACAAATAGGGCAATCCTCTATTGTGAGGGGGCCAGCGGAGGAAAGCGAGCCTCACTCCCTCTTGAGCCATTGTGACAAATTCGGGCGGGTTTTGGGGGGCAGAGGGGAGATAGGCGTGAAGCATTGAGGCTGCGTTCTGACAGCTTGTGACGCTACCACACAGGTGCCTGAGTAAGTGGGAAGGAAGAGGCTGTAGGCAGGAAGGCCTCAGAGTTTTGCACTGTGCCTGTGTGTTATCTCAAGTTCATATTTCAGTCATTTTACTGGGGAATGTAAGGATCAAAGTTGTGGCCAGGGAAAATCTTGGAAAACCGCAGTTTTGCTCTGTTCCTCCTAAATGGCATTGCTGTTCACTGCTCTGAGTTTCACTGACTGGACCAACCCTGAAGTCACTGCATGCAAAACTTCCATCTTGCAGTTAATGGCCTTGTCAGCCACATGTAATGCTTTTCTTCTATCTTGCTTTTTTTTGTTTGTTTTGTTTTGGCTTGATTTTCTGCCTCCTGAGTAATGTGTCAGGGTGCTCTGCCAGAGAAGCACGCTGCGGACCTGCATCCACGTTTTGGCATACAGTTGCAGGCTCACTTTGCTGCTGACAGCAGTTTGGCTTTTGTTTAACCCTTGACATAAGTCTGCAGAGGTCTGACCTGTCACGGGCTCTCGTGCTCTGGATGGAGTGCGGAAAAGGAGGCAGTTGTTGTGCAGCACTCAGCTGTCCCCCCTCGTTAAGCCCACATCCCTGGAAAGCAGTACTGCCCACCACATCCCCATGACAGCAGCTCTTCACTGGTGTCTGTAATGCATGTGCATAGAGGATGCACTCCCAAGGAACACCCCTTCTCTGGGGCTGGGACAAAGGCTATCAGGGCAGCTCCAGGGTGTGTATCTCCCACCCTGCCAACATTTTACATCTACAGTGAGCTCGCTGTCTGCAGAGTAACTTTTCTTCTCTAAGTTGCCCTGCCTTGTCTTCCCTCTCTCTAAAGCACATCATTTATTACTGTGCATATCAGAATCCCCAGAGCTGTGACTGTGTGGTGGCTAGGAATGGCACATCCTTTGGCTTCATTGATGCTACCAGGCATCTAGGTACGAGGCACTAGGTTATCATTTACTGCCACAGCAGCTGGGCACCAGTTTATTGAAAACTACCTAGTTATGTGTTAATGACCTGCTGCTTGACAGAATATTTTACCCCACAGAAACAAATACAGACACGTTTCTAGTGTACAAAGTTCATCTATTCTCCTCCTGAAGTGTTGCTTTTTGCTCACAAGGGTCGGGGTAGCTCGGTTTGGACTTGTTAAGGCAAAACTCCCACTCTGACATGTTGTAGTCTGTTGGATTTTACAGAGAGGCTGTCAAGAGCTGGCAGAGATACTTCACAGGGTGTCAAGTGATTTATACTAACATGAAAAGCAGGGAGAGAGTTTGCAGCCTGTGGTGGCCTGCATTGCAGCTCCAGCTATGTTATGGTTACTGGATCTGAGACTGAAACCATGGTATGGTGCCTCACAGTCCTTGGGGGGTGCTTCCCACCAACAGCTTACTGGGACAGGGCTCAGTCAGAGCTGATGGCAAAGGAGATGGACCTGTGTAATACTTCTTTGAATAATGACTAGCAGAAGGCTGGGAAGAGAGACTTGGACAGCATCCATGGGGCAGAACAGATGTTCCACACAGTCACGTGAGCTCCTGCTGCCCGCATCCCTCTCAGTGTACTGCAGCATCTCAGGGGTTCCCTTCGCTCTCATGATCAACATGAACAAAGTGTCCTCTCAGCATCAGCTCAAGTCTTGAGATTTCCTTTTATGATCCGTGTGTCATGCAGTCCAAGAGACGTGTGTTTATGGGCCTTTAATTTAGGGAAAATAACTTTGACAAGCCACAGTGAATTCAGTAGCCAACAACTTTCATGCCTCTGTTAGTCTTGGATCCTCCTTGACACATATGTAAAAATAAGGCAAAGCGGCTCATTTGGAAAGAAGAGCTTTGTAAAATGCTCTCTGGTTTGACAAGCGGGGCCTTGCCATGCCCTTGGGACATTCTGTTTGATGTCTCTTTCAGTGTCAACAGGAGAGGACTGTAACTGCTGAGAACTGCTCAATGCACACTCTGCAAAGGGAATTTTATCTTGGGAACATCACCCAAACATTCCATTAATTGGATTGTGTCTTAGTGACATTTAAGGTGTTGGGCTCAACATGCTGAAAACAAGAGTTCTGAGGCTAAGCATCCAGAGAGCTTACCTGTAGCAAGCTGTGGGGATGGCCAGACTCCTAGTTCAAACCAGGAGGGACAGCAGGTGATGTATGAACTGGTACCCAAGGGAGGATGAAGAGGAGAAAAAATTACAAAACCCATATCCCTTGATCCTCTGCAGGGATCACACCTGCAAGTCAGGGTGTGGAGTGATAAAAATTTCCTCTGGCTTTCAGGAAGGAAGTGCCTTGTGGGTGTAGGAGGGTCAGTGAATACAGCCCTGTGTATCAGCTGGTATCTGTAGGACAATGTAATGCACTGCCTGGCACAAGTGATTTTGTACACGTGCATTTTTGCAAAGGCCACGTTATAACTCTCTTTAGGCTCTGTTGGACCAATAATACTGTGGGAGTTACGTACAGCAGTTGTATTTCATAGATGGTACCTGAAACCCAAGCTGTGCCCATGCTGAGTGTTAGAAAGGGAAAAATCAGTATTTGGATTAATTCCTTTCACTTGTTTCTGCTTTACTCTCACCGCCCTTCCCCTTGCTCCACAGCCTGTGGGTGATGTTGTTGTTTGCAGGGCTGTGTGCGAGCTGTTCCGTGACTTTTCTTTAATAGCAGTGCTTTGAAATTCTGCTGCTCCTGTAATGGGGGTTGAGCGCGGTTGCGTCACTGTTGTGATGGTCTGTCAAGCCATCTAATTGGTTTGTCTCATTAAAACTTACAATTGGCATTTACAAGGCAGCAGTCCTGTAGTCCAACACTGTAGCTGGAGCCACACTGGCTGACCAAGCACTTGCACGTGGGTTGGGATGTGGATGGAAAACTGTGTCTCTCATGAACTCATCCCACAGCTCCTAAGATAAAGCTTGAATGTATCAGGCCACCTCTGACTTCACCTTCTCTGTAGTGAGACTAACCGGAGGAACTCAGCTAAATTCAACAAACAGGTGGCTTTTAATCTCCAGTTCAGAGCCAAGACTGCTGGGATCTCAAACTGGACACTCAAAGGTTATCCACTAGTTGCTGCTGGATGGCTTGGCCTGTTGGATGTTCTTTTGTTAGCAAGAGTGTGAGGAGGAAATGGTGCAAGAAAACGGCAGATTTGTGTAGCCTCTTATCGAAACCAAATTCTTGGAGTAGCTCCAAAATGCATTTTGTCTTTGAATGGGAACATTCATGAAAACAACCCTCTACCTGTCCAGGTCAAAATATTAGTTAAAACATTGCAAGTGCATTCTCTTCTGAGAAGCCTATCTTTTATTTTATTTTAACCTGAGTCAACTAGTCAAAAGGACCTCACTTCAGGAGCCTGATTCATTGTCCTTTTTTAATTTAAATTGCAATGATGACTTCTAGCAGCATAGTTAAATTCATGTGGGAGCACAAACTGGAGTTCAGAGCTCTAGGTTTGTGCAGACAGTGAATATCAGTGTAGCTTTTCTGCTAACACTGGGCTTAAACTAAGCACTGGGCTTGAATTAAACCAGAAACCCATGTTAAATGTTTGTGCAGGAATTTTATGGGTTAAATTAGGTATATGAATGCCAGCATATAGATACTGCTTTGGCCACTGTAACTCCCCAGCTGCTCAGAGAAGAGGATCTTGTCTGTTTGGAGCTTTGCTGTATTTGATGGAGAGTGTCCCTTTGACAGAGAGGCATCTTAACAGAGATGAAGGGCACCACAGCCACTGACTTTAAAGGCTGTAGAGCCAAACAAAATACATTGAGTGGTTTAGATGTAACAGCCTGCACTGAATCAAGAGTCTCTCTATTCAAGGCTGTAAGCTTAACAGCTCTGCACTGAGGGCCTGGAGAAATGAGGGGGAAACCAGGTCCTCCTATTCCTGTGGAAATGCTTTTGTCTGCAATCAAGCTATGCACCAGCTGAAAACACTTTGCATCACCCTTCAAAAAGTTTTCACTTCAAATTTTGGGGGTTAGCTCAGGGTAAGCACTTCTCTTGGCTTCTGAGAAAAGCCATAAAAACCTAGCCTTTGTGACTTATTTTAAAACAGAGTATGAAAACACATTGCATGGCCCTTCCAAAGACAAATGATCTTTAATTTTTAAAAATCCCATCTAATTGTCATTAATCAAGCCATCCCCTGTGCTAATAAGATGGAGGCAGGGAACGGAATGCCATTCCAGCTCAGGCAGCTGTTGTGCATGTCAACCAGTTTCAAAACGCTTGGCAAAAGTTGTAAATGCAGTTCTAATGAGATCGGCTTGTCTGCAACTAGCAAACACATACCAGCCGCACCAAAATGTTTGTTTGCCATGGGACTTAGTGGAGATTGTGTTAACCGTTCTGCATTCAAGGGTACATGTCAAGAAAAGTTCAGATCAAGCACAAGGCAGTGACACTGGAATGCAGCTTTCTCCAAAACAGTCACTTATATAAACCCTGAAAAAAAGGCTCTGCTTCAATTCATGGTTTTTGTTGTGTGGGGGGGGCATTTCCCCAAAAGGACTCTTTAACTTTCTGGTATCTCGGTGCATGAGGTTTTCTGCAAAGGTTGCATAAGCAAGCTACAAACAGAAGTATGGTTCCTGCTGGGATGTTTGAGGATGGGCTCCTGGTAGGGGACTGACTTCCAAGGCATTCTCCAGCATCTGTCACCTGCCAGGTACCCCCAGCTGGTTATGCCTCCATCAGCTGCCCAGGTTGGAGAGGAAGTGCTCAGCTGAGCCACCCAGGGGCTCCAGTCTGGGAGTGTAGACTGGAAAGAGCAATGACCAGCTCGATCACCCATCCGACCTGACTGCCAAGCTGATCACAGCCAGCTTCCACAAAGCCTGGTCAAACAGAGGATTGGTCCAGAGGGGCTGTAATCCTGTTCAGCTAAGGCACCTCAGTGGGCCAGGCACTGTGGGTGTCACATACCCACACCCGGGTGGGCATCTAGGTGAAGCAGCACATTGGTGACTTCTTGTGGAACCATCAAGATCACCAAACCTGTGCAGCTGCAGAAAGCTAAGCAACAGAAATACCTATGTTTCAGGGAAGCCAGGTCTCAGGAAAGTCAATAGCACTTTACCTCAACCGTGAAGTATCTATGTAACACCACAAACTTCGACACCTTGTTGCTTTTCCTCGGCACAAAAGAGAATCCTGTTTATAAACGTTCCTTTTATGGTTCTTTGAGCTCAAGTACAAAGGACTGGTTAAATTTCTGGTACCGTGACTACTCTCTTGCCAGTAGCCCTTTAATCTGTGTCCTGTGCCAACGAATATTAATTATTGTAGGCTACAGTGAAGTCCATCCCTACCCCCACTTGAGCCTCTGAAATGAACAGTGAAGTTGAACTTTGCCAGCAACTGTTAGGAAAAGGGCCAAGAACAGCCTAACAGGAAAGATACTCAGGATTTTTTGTTTGTTTTTTCTGCTAAACCATGTTTTTGTAATTATGAATACTTTGTTGAAATTGCTTGGAAAAGGAAGTACACAGAAAATGGTCTATACAATTAAACTAACTACATATTAGTGTTGAAAGAATATAAAACTGGTCTCACTCTGTTGCACTCACACAGACAAAACCCCTTCTCAGAAGGAATTTGGCTTGAGAAGAGAGATCTGGAGGCAATTCTTAGTTAACTTCAGGCCCATGTGCCTTATTGTCTGGTTTACGACTGCCCCAAATGGCCTAAAAGCAAAGGACATTCATGCTAAACAAAAGCAGTGGCTGAAAGAAAGAGAAAAGAGGAATTTGAAAGCTGTCATTTCCAAATCCCTTCTACTCAAAAGTTGGTTCCTGACTTTCGATAAGGAACCCTGAGTAAGGCAGCAGTTACTTTATGCTCCTAAAAACTATCTCCAACCAGACTGGAGAGAAACAGGACTACTTTATTTTGCTTGGATTCACGTGAATGCTGCTTTAATCAGTCCCCACCTGCTCCTGCCACCTTTCCCCAAGTTTAGATTTGTAAAATCTTGAATTGCTAAAAAGAGAGAAAAAAGATTGCCAAAGAAGCTTTCTAGGATGTATGATTACAGGTATCAAAAAAAGGTTTATCAAATGTGGAAAATTAAAACTTTGTCCCCTAAGTAAATAAATACTTAAGAATATAAAGGAGTAAGATGCTGTAGGACCACCTCAAACAACTGTATTTCATGTAGTGTTTCATAATTTGCATTTAAATGGTTTTCTCTGGTCAGCAGCCTGGTCCTGGCTCCCATCACACTAAGGCATATGTAATGTTACAGGAATATCTCAGTGTAAAAGGAAAAGTGTCACCCTAGAGTGAGAAAGCTTGGTATTTGGTTTATATAACATCATCTTATGATTCAGCCTCAAGAAAGTCTTGGTTTTAGTTAAAAGAAAATTAAACTTATAACTGACTGATATAGTGAACTAAACTTTTAGAAGCATATATACAATATTTTTCCCGTCAAGCACTTTCACTTTCCATAGTAACAAGCCCCCTCTTCCGTATATAAAACGGATTTGATGCATAAACAATATTGCTGGAAACATGTCCAAAATTAATAAAGAAGATTTTGCTTTACAAACCTAGGTTTTAAGGCTGATTCTGACCTTGTACAGTCCCTTACATAAGCAAGGGTACGCAGCCATTTGGCTGAGATCAAAATAAAGCCTCCCCTCTCCTCAACAAACAGCACCACAAAGCACATGACGGTGGGACACTGGGAGTATGTATGGCTATTTCCACCCACCCCGTATGTAATTGTGCCGGGGCCTGCGACAGCAAGCAGCTATTGCCACCTTAGGGCGGCCCTTAGTACTGCTGCAGGTGAAGCGTTACACTGCTCTTGGTAAACAGAGTTAGAAGTGCTCGCTCCAAGGTAATCCCAATCCTGCAGCACACCCTTCTCTCTCGAGGTACATGTAACATGTTTAAAATTAAGAACAGGATTGCAAGATGAGTATTTTTGCTCTCCCTCCTTCCTCTTACACAAAATTGTATTGAAGACATCTAATCCCTGCCCAAGTAGATCTGCCAAACCCAGACCTTTGCTTCCAGCAGCCCTAAGTGGCATTGTTACAACTGTTTTGCCTAGCTGCACCTCTACAGCCTGCCTGTCTAGACGGTTCTGTAACCCAGTAAAGCTCAAAATGCTCCATAAACTGTTAATTTACACGGTAGACACAGTGCTAGATGAATACTAAGCTGACTTCCACATGGGAAGTACAGGCATGGAACTAAGGAGAGCTGCAGACAGTCAGGGCCTTCCCACCTTCCATCCTGAGGTGATGACAAGCTTCACAAACAGAGCTAGGGAACTCTGTGGATTTAAAAAAAAACATCTTGGTGCCTTTCATCTGTAATACCCATCTGACATTTTGGGATATTTTAATACTAATAAACAAGTAACTTCTAGCTGAGCAGCCTGTGAATACTTTTGTACTCACACATCTGTCACTCCTGCAACTCCTCACTCTGAGCACAAGCAGTTGATGACATCAGGGCAGGGCATAACTGGAAAGTTAAAAATGTGGGAAACAAACCTTCCCATCTCACTGGCTCCAAAACCATCCACAAAGGGAGTGAACACAGTGCTACATTCTTCTGTGAAAGAAATTTGGCATTTTCAGTCCAATGGGCCTGTGAAAAAGCTTCCTTTCCCTGCTGGTTCTTCAGCTAGATGTATTCTGCAGGGAAATCTGAAAAGGAGACAAAACGGCCATCTCACATCGGCACAAGTGCACCAACAGGACAGCACTGACACAGTGTCAGGAAAACAGGTACCTGCTCTTGTACCTCTTCTGAGTCTGCAAAGGACACCTGAAAATTCTAATCACCTTGTGTTTCTCCTGAAAGAACTTAGAGAGGCAAGCCTAGCTACATCAAACTAAAGCTAGCAATTCCTAAAATCTGTCAACATGCATTTATTTTGGATGTAAACTTTACCCTTAAATACAAGAACAGCCGAATTTATCAAAAAATTTGAGTTAAATCATTGCAACTCTCCTACACATCTGGCACCCTGCAAGAACATTGAATTAGTTCATGCAGAAATTAGATAGTTCCCCTTGTTTGGTGCTCTTCCCTTCACTGTTTAGACCTTAAATGTTGCACACAGACCCATCCCAAAGGCAGGCATGTCAATTTGTTACCCTCTCCTGCTTTTCTTTGCAACTGAAACACTATTTAGTTTCAGTAGATTTCAACAACTTTGCATGAAGCTGTAACAGCCTCTTGTGAAATGCTTGAGCAATTCAACATAAATCTGGTATCAAAGACAGCTGAGCTTAAGGTGCTTTAATTTAATTTTACAGAAGTAACAAAGCAGGTATTTAATTTGGTATTGCTGATTTGTACTTTAAATAGGCACAGGCTTTCTGTTCTTAGAATTACTGCACTGTGTGCCGTTTGCTCACTACAGACAGCATACAGCTACAGTCATTCATACCATCAACCTTGTCCATCTAAGATGACTCTTGCAAATAATGTTAAACATCCCCTTAAGACACCTGAACACGTCTGGAAGTTCTGACCTGCGTGACCAAGCGACTTCAGCCGCAGCAGACTGAGACGCTGTGTGCCTTTCTTACTGCCCAACTACCCAGGAACGAACTGTTCCTTCCTTACTCGGCCCAACACTGGCACCCAGTGGTCAAGTGCCTTCACAAACGCTTTGGGAAACTTGGTGGATTCCCTGAACACAGGCAGTCTTCAAAAGCACTAGTTCTTCGACTACTGAGGTTCAAAATGCTACCCACTATGTAAATTGTCTAGGAAGCCTGAGACTACCATCACCGGTGAAGGCCAGCCAGAGCTAGGAGTAACACATAGCACCCAAAATGCACATCCAAACTGGAGACAAGGCTACCATAGGGTCAACCACGTCAGCAAGATCATTCTTTTAAGGAACAACTATGCCACTTCAAGCAATGAGATATTTCATATGTCTTTTTTTAAAGAGCTACAGACTGCAAAAGGACTCTTGGACAAGAGAAAATTATCTAACCCTTGATGATGCAGCTGTATTTTCCTAAAGGTCCTAGTACTGAAGCCAATTTCCAGGGGTGTGATCCAGCGCATCAAACAAACTACGCTTGATGCAATTTCCCAAGAATCAAAAGCAGTAGTAGGGCTAACAAAGGCCCCAGGCATTAAAAGGCACTCAGGAATCTCCAGTCTAAGTTATTTGCCATCAGTAGCCAGAAGGGGACAATGCTCCAAATTCCGGGCATTAACCAAACAGAAACACACAGAAGTGAGCCCAGATGCAGAGTCCAGGACCAAACTCTGAAAGATTCCATCTAACATTCTTCCCTCTAACACAGTGATACTGGTTTCAGATGACCCATACAGTCTTTGCAAATAAGTACACAGACATCAAATGTCAGGACAGCACGTCAGAGAAATAAAGGAGAAGATAGGAAAAGCAAGCTATGAAGCACAGAAAAGGCAGCATGAACAGAGAAAATGCTTCACTCACTAAACCAAGGCTGAACTGAAAGAATTATCAGAATAGTCTGTGAACCTAAATTTTACTACGTTTAAACTCCCCCATATTGCAGCGTAAGGGACTGTGAGAAAGGGATTAAACTTGCATTAAAATTAGACCGATCAATAGATTAAGATGAGATGAAGGAAACTGAATTGTAACTTTTAGCTGCATCCTTACCATGAACTGCTCTGATTTCTAAAAAATACTACTACTTCTAACAAAGACAGAAAATACTCAGCATCACAGTAGTTGAACTTCTTGAAAAAAATTTAATAAGACAAATGTCTTCATAACACAGGTAAATCGTACATCATACATTATTTGCTTACACGTGAACTGAATTAGTCTTTTCGTAACTGGATAGTTTGCTCTTTAATTCCATCTTTTGTGATAATGCAAATCTTAAGTGCATCCCCAGTGTACACATCTCTCTCGGCAGCAGAAATGAAAACATCCTTAACCAGCTGCAAAGCCTTTTCCAGGGTCAGAGGTACATGTTCCACATTTTGCATGTTCTTGAAGCCAATCTAAGAAAAGATGAAAATGCATTTTATCCATCTACGAAAACTGTTTCAATCACTGCACTAGAATGAACAGATTTAGATGAATTACAAAAAATGGCTTGTCTATTTTAAAAAACCCACAGCTGAAAAAGTATTTCTCCACACATTTTACAGTTGAGAGCTTTGCCAATACCAATACTCTTAGAAAATCAACTAGAAGCACATCCAATGCACAGCCAGCAAAGTTCCTCCTGCTCATTCAGCATATACAAGATCACAATGAAAATTTGGATCTGATCTAATTCTTCAAAAACTTCTCACTGGGTCAGCACTATCAGAACTGCCTATGAACCTTTTTTCTCTGGCCACTTGTAGTTCAGAACATTTCTTAAAAGCAAATATTCCTTAAGATACCTAGACTTCAAAACTAAGTCTATATTGGAGAATATCTGGTCCTACTAAATAGCCTAAGTTAGCTCATAAATACAAGTGTCAACTTAAGCATCAGAACAGGTAAAGGAGAAGAGTCGCATGTTTTGCCTGAAACCCATAAGCAAAAAAAATTGTTTATGACAACTTGTTTTTTGCAGAAGATATTTCCTTCAGTTAAGAAAGTTAAAAAAAAAAAGGAAAGATTCTATTCCTTTGGCAAGTAAGAGTCAAGAATGCTCACTACTTTTGTAAGCACAAAAGTTGTGCTGACATCAGGTTCAAGTGACCGAAGTCAAAAAACGAAAACAAGTAAAACATGCTTTGGTATCTCTCCCATTCAATCATTAACAGCTTCAACTAAATACGAAAACAATCTTCAAGTATTTTAGACAGATTTAGCTGAGTAAGTTTCCAGCAGTTTTATATAAGAACATTCTTAGTGGAAAATGGTATCTGAGTTGTACAAAACTGAAGACTTAACCAAGGGTATGTTAAATGATAAAATGTATGTATTAATTCTATGTTCTTAATTTGGTATTAATTCATGCTAAGTAACAGGCATATTTATGTTATTGGCCAAGAAAAGACTCCCAAAACCCAGGGAAAAAACCTCCGAACAACTTCTATGAGAAACTCCTCAATTAAAACATTTGTGTCTTTTAAACAGGCACTGCACTATTAATAACATATTAAAAACCTGAACAGATCCCAAAGCAAACTTTGATTTCTCCTGAGAAAGTAAAGTCACATAATTTATAAATGTATGGATTAATAAATCCTACCTGTAATAGATTTAAAACTTCTCTCAAAAGCAGTATTTCCCAGAAGTTAAGCTACATTAATCTGAATGTCACAAATGTTTACTGAGATAAGGAAAAAACCAAACCAAACCAAAACCCAACAAGCTCTTTTACCTGGTTATCCAGCAGAGGCTGCAGCATGGCACTTGCTGATCCACCTGCTTTGAAAGAATCTCTCTCGTAGGAACCCACCGGATCAAAGCTATAAACTGCTCCCTTCCCTGAAAAAAAAAAAAAAGTAGTATGTAATCACAATTCACAAAGATGCTCAATACTGATAAGCATTTTCAACAAAACCAGCTCTCTGGATAAACAGTGTCTGTAACACTACAGTAAAGCTTTATCAAACAACACTGGATAGGTTCAGATGATGCTTTGTACAGCAGACTCACTGTGACTGTGGCCAAGGTTATTTTCTCTATTTAAGCCACAACCATGCTCCAAAAGATGTTTCCTACAGTACTCACCACAGAAAAAGTGCTGATGCAGAATAATCAAAGCAGAAAAACATGCTAGAGAGTAGTGCTGCACAAAGAGCCCCAGGGGTTTCAACTCTAACACAAACAAGCAGCTCAGACATCATTCTTGAACTATACATTTCTTGAATTACCTCCAGAAAGCATGCCTGGATGCCTTTGCATCGCACTCCCAGAACGAGGGATGATGCTCTGGTCTGTTGCACACTTCCCTCTGAAGCCAGGCCAGGCTGTGCAAAGTTTACTGGCTTGCACCAACATCAGAGATACAGAAGCACCGTAGCTCTGAAGCATCGTGGTTTGATGAGGACACGCCAGTCAGAATGCAGGAGCTGGCCAAGCCCAACCTTTCTGCTCAGACAGGCTGCACCCAATGCAATTAACTGGCCAGAACCCTTGGCAGCACAGCACAGGGGCTGAACAGCCCTGAGAAAGACAGCCAAATCAAAAATCAATCTTGCTGGACCCAAATTTAGTCCATGCAAGCAAACCTGCACTCTGATTCTTATCAGCTGATACACACCCTTATAATCTGAGATTTACCATTATCCAGGGCAGACTAATCCCCTGCGAGATCCCACAAATCACAGACATGTCTTAGCAAGACTGGGAAAGCAGTGTAACTTAATGGTAAAAACAAACTGCAGGGAATGGCTAAAATTATCCAAACAAGACCACCTCTGAGCTCCTTCTCAGAGCCAGAGAACACAGTATTTCAGCAACTCAACCAAATCACTGGACAGGAGTCCAATAAGTCCTGGAAGGGCTGCACTTCAAACTACAACTTCAGTGTAGAAGTCATGATTTTAATTAGAGGTTAGTTAACATTTAAAAATAACTTTGTGGAAACCTGTCTCTGGAGCAAGTCTTCATATTTAATAGCCTTTACCACACTTCCAAGTCTGAGTAAAACACACACGATTTTAGTGGTGACATCTACTTCAAAGATGCAATTAAGAAATCCAGCAAAATTGTTGTAAAATTTTCCACTCTGAAGTATGAATTATTTCACTTTAGAGATTTTATTTGTAACCAAATAATTATAACATAGTTTTTAGACTTTCAGACCTTTAGAAATGAAAGAGCAAGTGAATAACTAGGAAACAAGACAGATACATAATATGTATTTAATCTGTGTAAGCACCATAATGCCTAAAGGCAGGTGTTAGGACTAAGAACACTAACTTGTTATTCAATCAGTACACCTGAGATGTAAAGCAATAGCTATCCACCCAGAGAAATTCAGCCTCTCTTTTTTTGTTGTTTTTCTGTTTAAAGTCTTACCTTCTTCATCAAGTCCACCAATTATGTTGTAAACATAGTAGGGAAAGAAACGCCGAGAATACAGGATTGTAGACAGCATTGCTGCAATAGCCCCAGTAGTCATGGTCTTGTTGTTGGAATGCTTGTACATCTGCCAGTGGTAGAGCACATCCAAGAAGAAAGTCAAACACTAAAGCTGACATTCAATCAGAATTACATTTTCTGTAACCTCACTACAGAAGAATCTGACACTAAGCAAAATTAACCAGCGTGATCAGTGAAAACACCTTGGTCTAAACGGTAGTCTTTGATTATAAGATTTGATTATAAACCAGAGATTAACACATCTTCAAAGTTTTGTAATTAATAGGCATTGCCTCATTAACAATACCTTCTCCAGCTCTTCCATTCTATAAATTTGTGGTGTCACACTTAGTAAGAACACAGCACCAATTTTCCCTGCCAGACCTTTCACTAGCAAAACAGTTATAATACAAAGACTTGAAAAAAAACCAGCAGAAGTTATGTTTAAAACTTATGTTATTATCAGTCTCAAGTGTAATATTAGGAATCTAAGTTTCTAAATAAAATAGGATAGATAGTTACCTTTAATCTGGCTTCAATAATTTTAGTAAGGGTAAGGCAGTCCCCATGGAAACCAGTGCATCCAATGACCGTTTGTTCTGTTCTGAAAAATGCAAAATTTTGTTGCAATTTTAGACTTAGCATGAACTACAGCAATTTCTTACACAGTAGGTTGTTATGAAAACACCAAATGTATTCTCAGTTTTTGTAGTGCTGTCAAAAAGTTGTCTAAAATGTATTAAGAGATCTGTGGTGTATGAAAGGCAGCTGCAACCTACATCTTGGAGAGGACTCATTAAACACAGGACCAAGCAGACGTCTTTCTTCAACCCACTTCCTGCTTCAGCTGTCAGTAAGATTGACAAAAAGAAATTCTCCACTTCTTCATGCACCCCTGACTCCAGCTGTAGCAATTCAGTCTTGCTAGAAGATCTGTTTTACACTGGGGAGCCACAGATGTTGTCACTCTGTCCAATTTCTACTCCGTTGGACCAGAGGGCTGCATTAAGCTTGTAGGATGGCTACATGACATTTATGGTGTTGGTGGCTTTCTGTGTCAGCACAACAGAAGTGATCTGGCTGCAGATCCATTAGAGAAGCTTAGCTCTTTTCTCAGTTTTGAAGTGTTTTATGAACACTAACCACAGGAACACATACTTGGAGTTTTAATTTTAGGCAATAGAAAAGAGTCTAGAAACATTAACACCCACAGACCAACCCAAAGCAGTCATTCAGAAAACATCTTTAAACAAAATCTCCTCTCAGCCTGTCACTAGAATTACACAAAGCCATCGTGTGCAGTATGTATACTGTACCAGAGTACATTTGGGCACTATCAGAGAGTCAAACATGTAGTAACAAGTTAGCCAGGAGAAACCTAAGTTATTTTGATCTCATGTCATCAATTTAGAAAAAGAAACAAAAAATGTTTACACAGTTGATGACAGCCTACAAGGCAAGCACCTGCTGCAGTAAAATAAACATAAATAACATGTAGTTCTAAACCAAGGAGATGCTACCCAGGTGACTCAAACTAAGCATAAAATGAGTATAGAAAGTTCAAAAATGGAACTACTGGTAGGTTTACCTCTGCAAAGTGCCAGGTAGTTAACTAGAGAGACGCACTACAGCTGACATCAGTGGGCACACTTGTGTACCATCACCAGGTCTCATAATGAAGCAGAGTGAGTTATCATAGAATTAAGTTTTGCTACAGTTAAGTTAAAAATTCGTCTGATTATCCAGCCAAAAATCCCCACATTAAGCTTTGTATCATGCTAAAAAAGTTCTGTTCTCAGTTAACTTCAAGAGCATGAAACAAGAAATCTGGCTATATTTACAACATCACATCACATCTTGCATTACAGCAAGGGTCACCACAACCCCAAAATCTACTTTGTTACTGTGCTTTTACTTCTAAGAATTCTGCTTAAAGCAGGAGGCAGGTGACATGGTCAGCAGTACAAAAGATTTTCCATCTTTTTCAATCCTTGCAGATCTGGACTTACAGCTTGTAGCACTTTGGACTGTCCCGGCAGTGAATTGAATAGCCTTCACTCAGACGCGTGTCAGAGGCAACGATACAGAAGTCTTCTCCAGCAATCGCCAGCACAGTCCTTAAAAAGAGTATTGACAAATCATGACCTTCAGCACAAGTACCTTCTTAGGCAACACAGAAACAAACTAGATAGTAATTCTATACCCAGACTCATGTTTTGTCAAGCATCTTATGTTCCTTGCTACGTTTCCCACTATGCACATCCCTACTCAACACCGAAGGAAAAAGACACTAGACACATTGAAGAAAATATATGATGTGGCCCTCTACTTTGACTTAAACTGTATGGAAACTTGGTAAAACAGAGACTCTACACCAGACAAGAACCAGACCCAATGGACAAGGTATTTTATATGCCTGACAATGATTCATCCTTCTAAAACAAGCAAAGTACTAAACAACAGTATAATTACACTTACATAAACATCGATTTTTAAATCTGGTGTTTATTACTTCCTAACAACTAGTTTTGTGATCACCACAGGTGTACTACCACTAAGTTACAAAGAGATGCCTTTTAAAAAACAGCAATCATCATAAGAAAAAAAAACCTACCTAGCCAGACCATGTCACCAACTTGGGTGTGTAAAACACCACCTGATTTGAACAGTTACAGCAAGGTAGCATTCAACCCAGTCACACATTTACTAGCAGCAGGATGAAGAGCAATGGCCATAAACTAAAACACAAAGAAGTTTCACCTCAACATGAGGAGGAACTTCTTTACGTCGAGGGTGGCAGAGCACTGGAATAGGCTGCCCAGGGAGCTTGTGGAGTCTCTCTCTCTGGAGACATTCAAAACCCACCTGGACGCGTTCTGGTGTCACCTGCTCGAGGTGACCCTGCCTTGGCAGCGGGGTGGGACTGCACGATCTCCAGAGATCCCTTCCAACCCTAACTATTCTGTGATTCTGTGACAGGATCATTACCTGGGTTTCCTAAGACACTATCAAGAAACAACTCTGCGGGGGACAAAGATGCGTACTTTAAGACCAGTCAAAGTTTAGGGAGCCCGAGTGTTCCAAAAGCCACACGGACACGCAAGAACATCCTGAAAGGCTGCAAGTACTCAAGGCAAGCCCGAGCCCAGCTCCTCCTTGTGCTGCCGCTCTCTCTCTACAAAGAGGAGACCGTGAGGGGGGATAAACCCGCACTGAGCACCGCGGGGAGGCAGGAGCAAGGCAAGGCAGCCCCAACCTGGAACCGTTCTCCCCTGGGCCCCTTGTCCCGGGCCGAGGGTGCCCCGTCCCGCCCGCTCCCCGCCCCGGCCCCTCACCCTCCGTTGAAGGTGTATGGCGAGAAGCGGTAGTGCTGCACGGGCGCCTCCAGCTCGTAGCCCGGCCCGGCCCGGGAAGGCCCGTGTCCTGCGGTAGACAGCATCGCGGCGGCCCGATCGCTGCTGTCTCACGGCGAAATGGCGGCACCGGAGGCGGAAGCGGAGCCGCTGTGAGGGGGCAGCACCGCTTCCTCTGGGCTGCTCTGCCGGGCGGCGAGCGCCTTGCCCTGGCCGGAGGGCGGCGGGGCCGCTGTGGAGTGGTGCCCACCGGGCCCCGCCGGCCGGCAAGGTGTATGCCTGGGCCCCTAGGCAGCGCCGGCACCGCCTCTTGTCCAACCGCTGCCAAGCCCTGTCACCTGCGTGCCCGCTCGTGGAAACACACAGGCTGATCAGTGGCTGTGGTGAGGCCATCAAACACCCCTCATGTTTGGGCGAGTGGGCAGCAGGGTGGCTCCTGCTCTGTAGGAGAGAGCGCCTTTTGAACCGCTGTGAAGAGCAGGGGTCGGGAATCATAGAATCATGGGATGGTTGGAGTTGGAAGGGACCTTAAAGATCATCTAGTCCCAAACCCCCTGTCACGGGCAGGGACACCTTTCACCAGACCAAGTTGCTCAGAGCTCCATCCTGCCTGGCCTTGAGCACTTCGGGGATGGGGCATCCACAACTTCCCTGGGCAGCTAGTGCCAGTGCCCCACCGCCCTCAGAGCAAAGAACTTCCTCGTAATATCTAATCTAAACCGCCTCTCTTTCAGTTTGAAGCCACTCCCCCTTGCCCTGTCACTACATGCTCTTATGAAAAGTCCCTCTCTACTTTTCTAGTAGGTCACCCTGAAGCCTTCTCTTATCCAGGCTGAATAATCAAAATTATCTCAGCCTTTCCTCATACAAGAGGTGCTTCATCCTTCTAAGCATCTTGGTGGCCCTCCTCTGGACTTGCTCCAACAGGTCCAGATCTTTCTTGTGCTGAGGACCCCAGAGCTGGACATAGTACTCCAGATGGGGTCTCACCATGGGGTGTGGTGACAGGCGCCGTGGCACAAGTGGAAACAAGCGGGAAGGGCTGGGACAGAAGCTCAAAGACGTGCTAGGGGAGAAGGATGGAGGGGGGACAGTGAGATGCAGGGAACAAATGCGGTGCTCCTGAGAAGCGTGTTGCTCTGCTTTGGAAGCACAGCTGTGGTGGCTGCAGTCTCCATGTGCACACACAGCGGCGAGACCCGAACGTGGCAGCACCGCAGTGTGGAACTCTGTACAGCTCCAACGTGAGGAACCACAGCCTCTGTGAGGGCCTGGTGCACTGCCATGGACCCCCACAGATTCGCAGGATCCGTCAGGCTGGAGGGGACCACAGGGGGTGGTCTGGTGCAACCTTTCTGCTCAAGCAGGGTCATCCTAGAGCACCTGGCACAGGATTGTGTCCAGATGGTTCTTGAACATCTCCAGTGAGGGAGACTCCACAACCTCTCTGGGCAACCTGTTCCAATGCTTGGTCAGCTGCACAGTAAAGAAGTTCTTCCTTGTATTCAGATGGAACTTCCTGTGCCTCGGTATCTGCCCATTGCCTCTTGTACTATTGCTCAGCACCACCAAGAAGAGCCTGGCTGAATCCCCTTCACACCCACTCTTTAGATATTTGTACACATTATCGAGATCCCCTCTCAGTCATCTCTTCTCGAGGCTGAACAGGCCCAGGTCCCTCAGCCTTTCCTCATAAGAGAGAGATGCTCCCGTCCCTTAATCATCTCTATAGCTTTCTGCTGGATCTGCTCCAGGAGCTCCATGTCTCTCCTGTCCCGAGGAGCCCATAACAGGACACAGCACTGCAGATGTGGCCTCACCAGGGCTGCTGGCAATGCTCTTCCTAATGCATCCCAGGACACCACTGGCCTTCTTGGCCACAAGGGCACTGCTGGCTCATGGACAGCCTGTTGTCCACCAGGACCCCCAGGTCCTTCACCGCAGAGCTGCTTCCTAGCAGGCTGGCCCCCATCGTGTCCTGGTGCATGCGGTTACTCCTCCCCAGGTGCAGGACCCTGCACTTGCCCTTGTTTAATTTCTGAAGGTTCTTCCCTGCGAAGGCTCTTGTCCCGCTGGCGGCGGGAAGTGACGCGCCGGGCGCGCCGGTGGCGCGGGCGCGGGGGCGGGGCGCGGCCG
>VZRS01009907.1:0-15140 GCA_013398055.1 Ifrita kowaldi | reverse complement strand
TGGATGGGGAGCGAGGAGGGATGGGGGGCGCGGGCAGGCTGTGGCCGCACGCCGAGCGCGGCTGTGTGACTGGTGGGGAGCCCGAAAGGGGCCTCGGGGGTGGGTCGGGGCCTCCTCCGGGCAGTCTCGTGCTTCTGGACTCTGTTCCCTCGATGAAAACGTCGCCCGACGTTTGTGGTGGAGATCCGAGCAAGCCGCGTTAAGTGGTTACAGGAGGGAGCTCTGCGTAGACGGTGCCCTGGCTGCAGGTTTTGGCATGCCTGGTATCCAGCCTTCTTACTAAACAGCTCGGCTGTCGAGGAGTTGACTTTGTTTCTTCCAGGATCATGTTTAGGCTTCTAATGTACCCTCGTTGTGAAGCCTGGGTGCTCTGCTTGATACCTTTGGTAGGGGTAAAGATGGCAATATCTTATGATCATGGATGGAAAAAAGCAGACCTTTTTAGCTGCAGTGTAAATATTAATGTAATTCTAAACTGTCATATCTTAAAAAAAGAGACGCTGAATAGGCTGTCTTCAGATTTTGAGGTGGCCTACCTCTGGCCTGATAATGACCTTGAGTATTTCTCAGCAATAGTTAAGAAACTTACAAATTAATGGGAAAATATTTTATATCATTGATATCATAACATTTAAATTCTCCACTTGTGTTATTTCCATAACACAGCAACAGAAATATAGTTAAAACATACAAGAAAATCATTTTACATTTCACTTGTATACTTGAAATTTGTTTTCATGTATTTCTTTTTTTCTCATGAAATGCATGTCATTGCAGTTTGAAATCTGTTAGTGCTTTATTTTATGGAATTGGATGGAAGAGGTTTTCCTAGCTCTGATTTGACCAGCGATGCTTTTCTCATAGAAAAACAAAAAAATTTTTGAAAGCCCTAGCCTTAAAATGGCCAGGAAGAGACTTACAAGCAATGTGTCAGTAAGCTTGTCAGTTAGTAGTCAGGGGAATTAAATGCTAAAAAAATCGGTGCTTTTCCAGGTAAAGCAAAGCTCGCAGTAGAATGAGCATTAACAGCTTGAGCTGTTTGTGCAGGAGGGTTTGGTTAGACAGAGGCCTACATGTGAGTCAGGTAACCTGCCAGGGACTTCAGCAGAATCATACTGCAAAGTTTCTATGGAGCGTGCCCGAAAAAGGTTATTTTAATGGATTGTGCATGCGTGTGTGTGTACGCGTGAATGTTCTTATATGTTTTTGTACGTGGGCGTCTCTTGTCTGAGTCAGCAGCTGATAGGTTTGCTTTTGGGCTTGTGTTTAGATATTATTCTCAAGATATTACTTTTTTTCTTTCCAGGCTTTGGTTAGTGTTTTAGACTCATAACATATTTCTCTGGAGCTGATGTTTTCCCAACACTTTCAGCTTGGCTTTAAAAGCTACTTTGCTGGAATGTTTTAAACGGTTAAAAGCCCTCTAGGATTCGAAGTTTATTTAAATTAATTGAAGGAAATATTTCTGGCCTCACCAAAGAAATAACTGGAATCATGGATCAGAACAACAGTTTGCCACCCTACGCTCAAGGCTTAGCCTCCCCTCAGGTAAAAACAAATTATTTAAGATGCAACTATGATCTGAATTTCTTTTATGAAAGCATTTTCTGTTTCTTGCATGTAGCTTGATGTTTTTTGTTTTGCAGATCTGAAAAATTTTGCTAGGTATCGAATAATACTATAGTATTAATAGTATAAAGCAGAATTTAAAAACCATTGACATCTATATCCAGAAGTATAAGAAACATGTGGTTTCTTACACACGGAGTGTAAGAATATATGTGGGATTTCTTAATGGGGTTGCTCTAAGTTGAAACATGACTGACAAATTGGAAGTCATGTCAAATTGGAATTTTGGTGGTTGCTCCTTAAACTATGTACATAGTGGATTGTTGCTGGGCTATGAATGCACTGGGTACAGTGAGCACAGCTGGTGTACAAACAACTTCAAGTTAAGTTGTGGATCAAAGCTGAGACATGCTTGCAAGGTAGTGTGAGAAGCATGTCATGTCCCTACGTTCCTATGGGTAGTATTTTATTCTATAGAACGGCTGCATTTTCAAGGATTTTCTGTTTTTAATGATTTACTGCTATATGCTTCAGGTTTGATATGAGCAACTCAGCTAACATAGATTTATTTTTAGACTCCTCCTGAAAACTTTGTCTCTTAAAAACAAAATGGAGTCAACATGATCTGTGGTTTCTGTGTCACATTTTCTTCTGTAGGGTGCAATGACTCCAGGAATTCCAATTTTTAGCCCGATGATGCCATATGGCACAGGACTGACACCGCAGCCTGTCCAGAGCACCAACAGTCTGTCCATATTGGAGGAACAGCAGCGGCAGCAGCAGCAGCAGCAAGCAGCACAGCAATCCACGTCACAGCAAGCGACACAGGGAACATCTGGTCAAACCCCCCAGCTCTTCCATTCACAGACTCTTACCACAGCCCCTTTACCAGGAACCACACCTCTGTACCCCTCTCCAATGACTCCAATGACTCCAATAACTCCTGCAACACCAGCGTCAGAGAGCTCTGGCATAGTGCCACAACTACAGTGAGTGCCCCTATGCTAGTGCATCATGTCCTTTCTCAGCCCTCTTAAGACTTAGGAGCAAAGTCACATCAGGAATTAGGTACTGCATTTTGGTGGGAAGGAAGGTGCTGAGAATTTATGAGTCTCCTGTAGCAATATGAGTGATTTTTGCTTTTATTTTTAGCTTAGCTTCATTACCAAACCACTTAGTAATATAAACAGTTTCTTAGTGATTTGTCAACGGTACAACTTTGGAGCATACCGGTGGAGGGTTATACATGTCTTCATTTAACACCATTGTAACTTTTAACTCCTTGCACTTTAGGAGTTCATGATGTTCCCTTTTCCAACGCATGGCTAACACTGAGTTTGTGAGAAGGAAAAAAACCCTAGAACTAGTTCTAAGTTTAGGTATGGAAGTATTTTCAGTGAACTTCAGTTTTAAAGAGACTCTTTCAGAAATTTATGGAAGGGACAAAGGGAAAGGTTGATAACATGAATTGAAAGAGTAGTTTCTCATATTTTTCTTTTTTTTTTTTTTCCCCCCTCACTGAGGACCTTTAAATTTCAGGGTTTTCCCAGAAAACAAAATTTTTTATCTGGGAACTTCTTTTAAACTTTCTGGGGACTTGCTATCCCATGTCCTGGCAATGGATTTACCTCCTGAGTCATTCCCACTTAGTTCTGCACCTTCCTCCTTGAAGGGCATAGCAAGGAAAACTTCAGATGGTAATACCTCATTTTCTCCTGTTTCCAGCAGCTTCCCTGATTGTGGCGAGGGCTCTCTACATCAGTAATTTTTCCTGCCAAACTGAAATAGAGATTCTTCTCATGGGGCACTTTTCATAATAGCTGGTAGATAAGGAGGAATCAGCAATTATGCCTTAGGAGCTTCTGCCCTACAAAAGGAGGTTCCTGAGCCGAAACACTGCTCAGTGCTCCTGTTAGTAGGAAAGACGCCATTCAAACTCTCTTGGAGAAACAAAATAATAAAAAAATAAAATTGATTAGGCTTCGTTAAAAATGAGGAAGACACATGAATTCCTTACTGTCTTTTTAATACATTTCTCTGCTCTGTCTTTAGGAATATTGTGTCCACAGTGAATCTTGGTTGCAAACTTGACCTAAAAACTATTGCACTTCGTGCCCGAAATGCTGAATATAATCCTAAGGTAAGAAAAATGTATTAGAGTTCATCCTATAATAGATATATCAAATGCACAGGTTGTGGCTGCAGGCTGCTGCAATAGACTGAAAAACCTACCTGCTATATATGCAGTTTTATAATATAGTTAAAAGGGAAATTTTAATAAACTTGGAATGTTCAAATTAGTAAAAAGCATTTTTATGCTGAGGTAGCTGTGATGTGCACCAGGTTGTAAGTTGTTAGATTTAGAAAAAACCTAACTAACAGTGGAATACACTGGCCAAGCTTTTTGGGGTAGAGCTGGCCTCTGCTGCTGTTCATATAGGTATATTTGTTTGTAGTGCTCAGAGAGCTTTCTGCATATTACTGTGCAATGTCTGATGATGAAATCTTGTTCCCTACCTCCCAACAAGGAGAAAGGGAAGAAGAATTCAGGTTCTGGGCTCGTGGCAGAGCTGTGGTTTCCTCCACCTAGCTGCTTCTCTGGAATTCTTATGGTCGCAGGGCATTTGCTTATTTTTTGTAGTCTCTCTTCCCCTCTGTTCTCTCATGTTCTCCCCCAGTACTTCTGCCATCTCATTGCTTCTGATAGCTAAGTTTGGTGGAACAGCAAAATTAAATTGATCTTTTTGCATATTGACTTCAAAGTTGCCTGCTGCTTCTAAATAGTTGTGGGGTTCTAAATAAGTGGCTTGTTTTTAGCTTGGGATACCTGAACCACAGCAAAGGACCTGGAGCATTAAATCAAGAAAATTATGTCGCTTCATGTGTCTTTTGGGTGGCTCCTCTTGAAAATGTTATCTTTCCAACAGTAGCTGGACACTCATAAAAGTTTAGATGTTGTGTAGTTGAATTGGCTTGTCTTGGGAAGGCTTCAGTTTTCCTGGATGTGTGTGTTTTCTTTGTTTTAGCATTTAGTATTTTGCTGCAGTTGACCTGAACTCTGCTCTCAAAGGTTAAAGCACGCATGCAGGCATATATAATAAATGACTGTTACAGTAAGTTTATACCAGTGATGCTGTTACATAATTGTGAGTAAGATATTGGTGCAGCAAAAATTTGAGCATGCCTTGGTAACTCCCAGGGTAGGTAGAGGGGTAGGTGGCCGTGTAAAACTTGTAGGCTAGAATAATCAATATGAAACACTGTTTTCCTTGGCAGAGGGAAGGAAGGGTTATGTAACACACTCCTGACGTTTAGTCAGTACATTCATCTATCAAAGAAAGATGTTGCTTGGCTGTATTATTTAAGTCATATTTTGACAGTTGTGCTGTTGGGTAACCCACGCTACCACCTTGGTTATGTCAGCAGAACAATTCATGGGACTGCATGGTGAGCTGTTCCAAGTTAAATATAACAAACAGGGGTTTGTGTGTGTGTGTATGCCCACATCAGTTCCCAGGACCTATTGCTTTAAGGAATTTAAGAATATTTGGAAAAGCTTACTTAGAATAAAAAGCTAGAGCTAATTGAGCTGCTGTGTCCCACTGTGGTAGCTGAGGTGACTTCTGTTTACACAGGACTTTGATCTCCAGCTGTTCTGTTTGCTGGTATTGTAACACTGTCCAATTTTTTTGGATAGTTTTCCATCCTACTTATAAGAGGTAAAATTTCAACACGTTAGGAGGAATTTTTTAAAATTTATTTTTAAAATTGTTTCTATAGCTCTGATGCAAATGTTAGCATTATTTGTATGTTGCATATATAGTAATGAGAGATGAATAGGAATGCAACAGTAAATATCCTTCCTGCCTGGCTCTACCTCTCAGTGGGTGTGGTTGAAGGTACTTATGGTTTAAGCATTTCAAGTAAACTTTGAGTGATCTGTAAGTATGTTTGACCTTAGTTTTCCTTAGTTTCCAAGCACTACAGTGTAACTTGCTACTTAGATGATGCAGATTTGCTTTTAATGTAATGATGACAGCAGTGTGTCACTAACAGTCTCAATGCTCACACTTCAGCGTTTTGCTGCTGTTATTATGAGAATAAGAGAACCACGTACTACTGCACTGATATTCAGCTCTGGAAAAATGGTGTGCACAGGAGCAAAAAGGTATGTTTAGGCATTACAAGCAAACTAATTCAGGCTGTCTTTTCTTGTGTACCATGGTGCTTGTTTATATGTGCATGTCAAAGTGGTACAGGTACAGCTAATCTTGTTTCACAGTTACTTCAAATTATACACATTTCTACAGAAAATGCCTGTTTATGATTGACGGGATTTCCTAACTTATGGAGAAATGGTAGTTCTGTTTCTGAAGTGCTTTCATTCAGTCTGATAAACTGGTTTGCAGAGGTTATTATATTCAGTTTTTTGGCTTTGCAGTTATCTACTTTTTCTAATAATTCGAAAAATTCAGCAGCTATGCATTGGAACTGCTTAAAGTGTAAGGATGGTGACAGAAGGATTTTATATTTGAATAGCTTCATTCATCACAGGACAAGAGCTCCAAATCTCTGGTTCCTGTAGTCTGATCTGTTCTTAACATGACCCTTGAAGCACAAGAATTGAAAACTAAACATAAGCATAACTCTGGTGGGCAGGAGAGAAATTCTGCTCTGAAGAAGTCTGCTAGGAATCTAGAAGGAATATACTAATGAGCAGAGATGATTGAATAGATCTGTACAGGGAAACACTTTCTCTGTCTGGTGGCACTTGAAATTCAAGTTGTCTTAGTCTGCATCAGGAGCAAACAGATCCTCAGCTGTTTCCAAACCTGAAGCAAACTGAATTCTGCAACAGTGTGTAAGGCTGTGCAGTTGTGTTAAACCCATGTTTGAATGCCTGGGCTGAATCAAGCAGATGATTTTGGCAGTTGACAGATTTTTATAGAAATACGTATTTTCTAGCAGTTGTAGTTCAAGGTTGTTCTACGGTGAAAACTTAAGTAACAGTCTTAATGTCCCATTAGAAGGACTCTGGTCAATATTTTAAAAGTATAAAATGTATGGATTTATGATTTACTGTTTTGTCTCTCATGAAGCAGTGAATGCAACACTAATGGTGACCAGGAGCCTATTACCAAAATTAGCATGAAAACCGGTGCTAGTTGTTAATTTTGGATGTAAAAATTTTGTGTGTGAACTCCCCTCTCCCTCCGCACAGACTTCTTTCCCCAGTTAGGTATTTGTGGTTTAATGCTGTTTGCTTGAAGTAATACTTAACTAAAGCAGTAATATGGATATCCTTTTCTCACTTCAGTGAGGAGCAATCCAGACTGGCAGCAAGGAAGTATGCAAGAGTTGTTCAGAAACTGGGTTTTCCTGCAAAATTTTTGGATTTTAAAATTCAGAATATGGTGGGCAGCTGTGATGTGAAATTTCCCATCAGACTGGAAGGATTGGTACTCACACACCAGCAGTTCAGCAGGTAAGAAAAGGCTTGCTTATGTTTCATTCTTGTTGCATACTATCTTAGAGAGTGACATCTGTTTAGATTATTCCCTTGCATCACAGGGAAAACTGCATCTTTGTTCCCATCTCTGCACTGCCTCAGGTGTAACTGAGGCTGCCCAATGTGAACCTCTCAAAATTACCTTCCCTGCTACCCTCTCCAAGTTTCAGGGAAGTCAGCATCTGCTCTGCCCAGTCCTAGACTGGGCCCAGAAGATAGACAGGAACATGTGTCTGCAAGCACGTTTAAACACTTTCACTCTCTTCCCTTACAGCTACGAGCCGGAATTGTTTCCTGGCTTAATCTACAGAATGATTAAGCCAAGAATTGTTCTGCTTATTTTTGTTTCTGGAAAAGTGGTTTTAACTGGTAAGTGAAGACAGTATCTTGCTCCAAGAGGTGAGATTTAGACTGTATTACAGAGAAGGCACAGGGATACCTAAGCTGTCAGGTACTTTTCCTTTAGAGGTGACAGTACTGAGAAAGGAGAGTTAATAGAGTATTCCATGGATGGTGATGTTAAGGAAACTTCCCCGTGCAGCCATCCAGCAGCCACTCTGGCAGTCGGAGCTGCACCAGCTGCAGTGGGACCAAAGTCTGTTTGCAGTGGGCAGCTCCAGCGAGCCAACAGGTGCCCTGCTTGACTCCTTACACACCCCACTCACACAGTCAGACCAGGTTTTCTGAGAGCTCAGCACCAGGCTTTGTTATGCAGAGATTCAGCAGTTCAGGCCTCTTGCGTGGGGGTCCTGCACCCAGAGCTGCAGCTCAGTCTACAGCTGAGCACTGCCACTGCACACAGAGCTACCTGCACTGTATTCCTGAACAGATGAGAATGCACAAAGCAACAGCACATTTGGCTAGCTCAAAGGAACAATGATCATGAGCCCTAGTCAGGTATGCAGGTGCCCAAAAAGCTGTAAGAATGCAGGTGATCTTTCTGGCAAAATCTGAAAGACTGTTTCTGTGGGCTGAGTATGTGTGACTGAGCTAGCTGTTCTTCAGCAGCTTGGCTGCGGACTGCTGCCATGGTCATGATACAGCAGCCAAAGAAGGGGAGATACTTGAGCTCTAGGACCTCCTCAGCCTTGGGTGCTCCACCTACTCCCTTCCATTTCCTCTCACGCTGTGTCTTACTATGGAGAAGAAAACCCACAAGACCCACAGACAAAAGAAGGATCATGTCCCTGCAGTGTGGGGAAGTGCAGTCCTCTGCAGTGGTCTCCACTGCCAGACCTTCCTCACCCTGATATTCACACTCTGAAAAACAGTTAGGCCTTTCTGCACAAACCTCCTACAGGGCTGTGCTTTGTTGTTGGGTTTCCTGTGGAAATTATGGATATGAAAATTCCATGTGCAACATAGCATCATCACAGACATGCTAGTGAAAGTTTTAGCAGTTGTCAGATTAAACAGAGAAGGCTGGTAATGTAAGCTCTGTATGAAATGTGTTAAAAAGGATTGTAAAAACAGAGATTTATGGATACACATAGGTTTTATATAGAGTTGCACTCAAATACACATTCTGAAAGCTAAAATTAAGTATTTGGTGAAAGGTACAAACTAATTTAATCCCTTCTCTTTTTCCAGGCGCTAAAGTACGAGCAGAAATCTATGAAGCATTTGAAAACATCTATCCTATTTTAAAGGGATTCAGAAAGACAACGTAACAGTTTCTCCACGTTTCAGAGAAATCAGGGGTGTATTTTAAAAGGTATTGTGTATGGCACAGCAGTAACAAGAAACGGACTTCCAGTGCAACTGCAACACCAGGACTTGGACTATTTCCCAGTTAGTGCCTACTTCCCTGATGCTCAAGGGGAACTGTATTCTTGAATACGTCTACTGAGTTACTGTGAGTTGCTTTACTGGGCTGTTCCTGGAGCAGTCCCTCCAACTTTTATTTATATTCTAGCTTTTAAATAGTTTTAATGCCAGTTCTATTAATAGAAAATCTGTAAGTTGGTTTAAAGACAAATGCAACTGTGTCACTCAGTGTACAAACCACTTAAATTGCCATGTATATATGTTTTAAGTTCCTTCCATAAGACCATGGTTTTTATAATTTTCAGAACTTTAGCTTTTAAATTTTTTCAATTTTAAATTTCTTTGGTGCCAGACACATTCCCTCCTTCCAGTATTAAGCAAGATAGAATGGATTTATTAATTAAAATGGCTCACTGTACATATATATATAATATATACCTTTCTTCTCTTTCCTTCTTCAACTCCACATGTACAATAAACCCTGTTTATACAACTATGGGAACTGTCTTAATAAATTTTAAAATCACCCAGCTGGTAGAATGAAATACATCATTTTTTTTTATTTAATCGATTTTTTAATAGCAGATGCACTACTGTAAGTGACTTGTAGTTTTGAGAGAGTCTTAGCAGTGCTCTGGCTTGCATACCAGCAGTCACATCCTTGGCAACATCTACCTTGAATATTTCCAATATGTTAAAGCAAAAGAGATGACCGGTTAAAGAAGCTTGTGTTTGAGTATGTGTTGCCTTATGTTCAACAGATGAGATTTAGGCAAGTCTTAAATAGCTGCACTTGACTGAATTGAAGCAAAAGATCCCTGCTTAGCTTCTAGAATTTCTTTAAATTACTACTTTTGTATTTTACCAGCTGTGACAGCCTCACTATATTAGTGTTCCTGTAAAATGTCAAAGCCCTTCCGACTGGAGTCAGTATGTACATATTCTTCCTTCTGAACCATGCTTGAAGCCTAACAGGCTGAGAACTAAAAATAAACTTTTTTTTTTCTTCAGTAAATTTCCAGTAATAGTAACCTCTCTATGACTTACACATTATTTCAAACAGCTTTTATCTGAAACTAACTCAAATGTAAACAATGGTCTCATTACTAAGTTGGTGTTCCATTCCAGACGAAATGAAGTTTTGACTGGCTTTGATCCTGCTCCATTTGCAAATCCTGAGTGACCTTAATCTTTAGTCTTCTGTCTACACCAGTATCTTTCCAGGTGTTTTAATAATCTGTTTCATGGATCTTATCAGAAAGATGCTGTTTATTAACATAGTTGTGCAGAGTAAGTTCAAGATACTCAAATGCTGCACTGCCTTCAGTGCTGCGCCGCTCTGTGCTGTGGGCTCATGAATGTTCCTGAGAGCTCTTGACTATAACTGTATGGCTGCCCATGCTTTTGCAGGACTTGAACTATTACCAACTTATGTACAAAACTCTTCAACTCTTCAGAAAGCTTGGAGCCCTGAGAAACCATGGGATGGTTTTCAACAAAATCAGTCGAGCTGTACTACAGTGACTTAAGACAGTTTGCTGTCTCACAACACACGCCAGGGCTTAAAACTACTCTGCTAGAAACTTAAGTTCTGTGATAACAAAACCACTTACAGGTACAGCATTCTCTGCCTGCTCATTTGAGTACTTTCAACATCCAAAAGATTTCAAAAACACCACAGTGGGCCCCACAGTCACAGGTAAGCAGCCAGGAATGGTTGGAGCAGGATAAGCAGGATAAGAATATGTAACTGAAGTCAATTCTATACTGAAACACACAAAAAAGCCTTTTCTGCAAATACAGCCATAGCTGTAGGAGTACCACAGTAACTACTGAGCAACTACCACAGTAAAGCTCAGCATTATGGTTTCACTTTTCTCTTGCCTCAGCTATATGGCAGTCATACAGTGGAAGAATCCCTGCAGAGGACACTTATTTTTAAACTTCACCGATGATGGCAGACATAAGGTACAATTTAGCTTGAAAATCTGCTGCTACAGACAGTGTGTAACAAGACAAAAGTGTTCTGGTAGGGTTGACTTTGTTTAAACTGCTTCTGCACCAGGTAACTGAGTTGAACTACTACTGCATGGGGCTAATAGTTTTAAGTCAGATAAAACACTTAATTTTTGTGCATTTTATCTCAAATAACCACTCCGTCAGAACATGCAACAAACTCCCAAGTTAGATTCAGTGTACGTGTTGAGAAAGGGAAGCAGATTTAAGTTCCGCAGCAAAATGCTGTGCAGCTTTGTCTTAGCTGACTCCTGTACAGCTCTTCAACATAAGCACTCAAGTGAGTTTACAGTAGTCTGCTTTTCTTTGAATGAATACTAATTTTTGAGTAGCCCAATGAATATCCTGACAGACCACAATCTTTTTAAATTTTTGAAGTTCCCTTACCAACAAAAGATAATTTCACCAATCCAAAAGTTTTAATCTTTATTTAATAAACTTTCAGAAATGAGATTTGAAATGAAGCTCTCTGAAACCAATGCTTCTGGCTTCATTACCAGGTCGAAATAAAAGCTCCTCTGGAGCACAAGAGAGGCTGTCAAGGTCTAGTTACAGTTTTATCACTGTTACAAGATGCACAGTTATCAGTGACTTTAGTTCAACTACGTGTTTGCATAGTCCACAGGTGCAGTGAAACAAATTAAGTATTCCATTTGGATGACCCAACTTCATAAAGTACAGCCCATGGAATAGTCTTGTTTCCATATGAACTCTTCCAGGTATTCGTTTCCCCCACCGCAGTTGTCAGCACAAGTGTACACCACCAGCGTTCCCCAGTCAATGCTCTCTCCAAGGCTGTCAACGTGAAGGTGATTCAGGAGCTGTGGCATAATCTTCAAGGAAAACCAAAAGGTTTAGACACAGGCCACAGACTTCTCCCCTCTCCCCACTCCTTCTGAAGAACAACCCTGCATTTGGTGTAGAGAATTTATATTCTCTTACACCAAAATCCCATCTGAAGCTACTATGTATACAGTAGCTCCAATAAAATAAATCTGGATATCTGTGTAAGTTTTATTTGACCTTATAAGCCTTGCCTGCTCTGTGAGCCTCCTGCCATTTGAAAGTCCCTTAATAACTATGTTTGCCTTTGCATGACATGAAGTGTTTGCCATACATACACCTCTAGCATTCAAAATTCTGCAGCTGAATACTTCCAGCCAAACTTATTTACAATGCGCATCATGAAGTGAAAAAGCACTTACAAAGTAAACCAAGGCTCTGTACAATCATTTACCATAGTTAGTTTGTTGCAACTTCAACCTTCTTGCTCAAATTACAAGCCAACACCTACACAAATAGATCCTGAGTCTGAAATACACTACCTATGTTATTTTTAAATGAGTTTACATACCTGGAATTCAAATATCCTTTTGGCACCACATACACAATTTGGGATATCTTTTTCTTCGGGCCTATTTTCACCTGACACCCAGAGCGGACCTTCTCCTCCTCTGCAGTATCTAATTATCTGAAATACAGCAGAAGTTTAAGTTCACATGACTCTCTTCATCTTGGTATAAAATTGGTGCTTAGTGACATACACAAAGCTGTAGATGGAGCAGAGAAAGGTCAGTTCCTTGAAGTAATAACCATGGCAAAATATCATTTGTACATGTAGTATTCTAAGTAAGACAGGTTGCTTATATGAGTTCTCTTAACTACGTGAATCATGCAAGTATTCATATCACATTTTTTCAGTGATCTAGGGATAAACTGCAGTGATTTGTATTTCCCTAATTAAGGAACCCGGAAATGCAAGGTTATGTGTGCTACAGTCTCAAGACAGGGAAAGAGCAGCTCTATAAATCAGCCCACAGACCTGCACACAGTCAGGAATGCAATCCACATCTTTCTGTCTGCAGTTCTGCATCTAAATACAAGCAGACTGTCCTAGTGTTCAACAAGTTATTTTCAGACATATCCTTTGTTTTTCTATTACTACCAAATCAGGCATTGTCAGCAAAAGGACACTTGGACAGATCAGTCAGTACAGAGATGGCCAGAGAGAATGAGGCACATACCTACAGCACAGAAGGGAACAGACTCAAAGTCTCCTACTTTCTGGGTGTGTACCTTAACCCCTCAGCTACCAGGCAAAACATGGAGAGAATTTCTTCTTCACTGCTTTGATGGATTTAAGCCTGTGTCTTCTCTGAATGAAATGAGGGACCATGGTTTTGTTTGACAATGTCGCTTTTTAGCCTTTTGCAGTAATAAGACATAGCTTGGGGGGAGATTTCTGTTTTAAATAGTGAAAATTTAAAGCCATCACTGATTTCTTCAACCTTAAAAAAAGCCAAACCACCCCCCAGTGCAGCTGATGACAATGACAGAGCTCTTCTCTGCAGTTTTCGTTGTGCTGAGGACAGCCAACAGGGCCACAGGCTGGGGAAGAGTGTAGTGGTTCCCTATGTTTTTTGGTTAGAACCACATTGTGGGATGGCGAGTCCTTCCCACACTATGGGGGCTTCAGCACCCTTGTGCCATCTCATCCTGACCAACAGCTGTTTAAGATGGATGAGCAGGTGCTAAACTCCTAATTTGGCACGAATTAAGTGCAGCATGTAAGGAAGATGAGGGTGTGTTGGTTGAGTGTGTGGAGGATGAGGAAGCATCCCCATTTCTAACTAGGTCCAAATGGCAGTGAAACATGTTGCAGGTGCAGCAGGATGCTGTGCCAAAACCACTAAGTTCTAAGGCCACCCCATCTTCTGACCTGCTCTGGTTCAGGAGCTACTTGTTTTTTAAACATTCGGAAGATCTTTTCTTCTTCAGTCTCATGTTTTGCCATTGCTTCCAATGTCTCTTCATCTAAGGACTGAAGTGCATCATCTAAGCAAAAAAAAAGAACAGTAAAAGTTACAGGTTAATACAAGACAGTAAAAAATTAAGAACAGTATTAGCACACGTAAATTAATTTTGCTTCATAAGTCATTCCTGGCATAAATCTAAGATTTTCTCTCTTTTCATGGCATGTTAAGATTCGGTCACATACAGGCCCAATTACTAGGATTAGTCTCATTTTAAACAGTCAGTACTGCAATACTGGAAAGGTAAGGTATTAATCTACCAAAGTTTATGGCTCCCAGGAGGTATCACTGAGACCACAGAACCTTCAGGATATGACATTTGGAAAAGGCCCCACGTGCTGTGCATGTACCAGACTTCAGTTTTTAGCACTGAAGAATGTATCTGTTACACTCCAACACCCACATCAACTGGGGGCACTAAACACTCTTGAGACAGCTTTGGACCACAGCAAGGGACTGCCAGGAACCCAGCATCCTCCTCTGGCACCACCACAAACTCTCCACCCTGGGTATGTTCAAAGCCAGTGTGGTTGCTGCAAACCCATCATGAATTCAGGGGGAGCGGGGAGGAAGGAGCCTGCACCTCAGCTGCTTAATTCAACATCAATTAAAATACCCTCAAACCAGTTTTCTTCTAGCACAGACAAGGACATTTTATTTTTCATAAATTAAGACAAATTGAACTAAGTCAAGCCACGACCATCGAACAATCTCCTGATTCCAATAGCATCCAGCAGCAGGTGCTCAGGGTCCTGCCTGTCTCACTTGAGTTGTTCCTTACCTATTGGAAGCACACAGTGCAAATGGCTGCAGATTTAGCCTTTTTTCACCAGTAGTTTACAATGAACACTTACAAATCACAGTATTTTAAAGATGTGAGACCAGGCATCACTGGGAAGAATTACAGGCAGCATTTTATTTCTGACCTGCAATGCCTACAGCTCCAAGTTCCTCTTGTTCTTTCGCATCCTTTGATGTGTCTACAGCTCCTTGTTCATCATCAGTGCTGTCAGCAGGAAATTCTGGTTCCTCAGGTTCTATCAAAATTTCATATTCTGGAAAAAGGAATTCATTATGCTCTGGAATGGCATCTGCCGAGTCATCTAGAAAACAGAAGACAGATACCACTTCACAATGTCATCTCGTATTTCACGTCCTTCTCCCCAAAAGCTACACAGCAAACTACACAGCAGAAACATTCCATGAGGAAGAACTATTTACATCACTGCTACACCTGACCTGAAGGTAAGAAACACTGTTACATTAAGGACAGTGGAAAACTGCAACAGGCATCATGTTGCTTTGAACCTCTGTAAATCCAGGGGATGTGGAAGGCAGACCAAACAGTGCTAGCAGCAGCATTTAAGAACTGAAATCCTGCAGATCGGTGCAGTATTAACCACGCGTGCCGAGTTCCCCCCGCTTCAGAGGTCCCCGACGGCCGCGGACCCACCTCCGGCGCAGGA
>VZRS01009906.1:96498-116363 GCA_013398055.1 Ifrita kowaldi | reverse complement strand
GAGAGCAGCCTCCCCCACAGCCCTGAGTCACACAGGCACTAATTCCTGATCCATTTCAGTGGGGTTGTAGCAAACTCTCAGCCCTGTAAATGAGACCAAATTTGCTACTGAGTAGCTCTGGCTCTTTGCCTTTTCTTTGTGGGGATGGGCCCTTTCTCTTCCTCTCCCTCAAATTGTCGGATTTTTTTTAAAATGACCTTATTTTTCCTTGACCACAACTAAAGGCTGCTCCCAAGAGCCAGCTGAGTGCATCAAACCATTAGCAAATTCTTCCTTCCAACAGATAAAATGTCTGTTTACAAAAATCCATCCCTCATTAATAAATATCAAATCAACTTCCACACAACGAATGACGTGTCCTGGACCCGTTCATAAGACACACGGTGCCATCCTCCTCCTTATTTGGAAGCAGGAGATGATGCAGGGAGTTTTTGTAGCCATCCTCACCTTTTCTCTTGGGACAGGTAAGTGCAAGGGGGATAGAAAACTTTCGAGGAATTCTGTTCTCATCTGTGTGAGAAGGGATTTTTGGGTGTTAACGATGTTTTTCACATCCACAGCTCCACACCCCTTCTCTTTTGGTGCATCTCTCACAGGTTGAGGTCTTAGCTGATGTTTTTGTGTTTCAAGTGGAATTCTCTTTCTAGCAGGGGCTGCTCCAAAGTACCTCTGCACCTACTATGACATTGTTGACTACCTGAACATCTCCTCTCACGACAAGCTGCACACGTACATTCTGCCCAAGATAAACCTGAAGGAGCCTGTGGAAGTGAAGATGGATTTCATGCTGGTGGCAATTCTCTCCGTGGTAAGCACCCAGAACGAGTCTTTACAACAGGAAACTGGGCTATTCGTATGCCAGGGTATAATTTAAGTCTTCTGCCAGCAAGGCCACAGGGGTGAGAATCAGCCCCTTCCACTTCAGCTTTCTGCTGTTTGAAAGCACTTTTGGAAGATCTGGAGTATTTTCTCCCACTCCTTCCAGAAGTCACATCCAGATGAGCAGCCTTTGTAGGAGGCTCCAAAACCCCTGCAGAGTGCCTGAACTGGGCAGTGCATTTGCAGGACACTGCCATGGAAATGTTAACAATAATCTATTATTTTTTCCTTGGACCGTGTGCTCCCACTCTTCAGCTGTAGGACCAAGAGCCGTGAGCTCTCCTCCCCAGCCAAGTTCCTGCAATGTGTGCTCAGGGAAGAGCTTCTGGGTTCTACACTGGATGCACTGGATACATCTAAGAAAATCAGCTAAATATCTTTGTTTCTCCAGGTGGAAAAGCTCCAGACAGTCAGTTTTTACTTTGTCCTGAACTTGGTAAGTCCCTCAAGAGCATTTCTCTCCTCTTGCTCAACACAATGCGTGGTGCCCAGCTCAGAGCTCATCTCTCTCCTGCAACTTCTTCCCTCAGGAATGGCAAAACCCTTTTGCAACCTGGGACCCACAGGATTTCTGTAACATTTCCGAAATTGTTCTGCCCATGGATACGTATTGGTCTCCCCCCGTCTTCATCTTAGAGCGGTAGGTTCCCCTTTCATTTTTATGCACCGGCTTAAGAGAAATCCAATGGATGCAAACTGTTGGTTTTATTGTAGGAAATGGGGTAAACTCAGACGGCTAAAAGTTGTTCCCTTGGGCTCTCTGTAGCTGAGAGCCTCCTAATTTAGATGATTGGTTACCACAGTTTATACAAAGCACTTAGTGGCTCTGTAATACTGTAACAGCTCCTGAAATATCCCATCTGGGCTGTAGCTAAAGCTGAGGAAGCAGCAGAAATCAGCACTGCTGTGGAATAAATGGCGCTGCTGTGACCTTTAGTAGTGTGTGGAAAGACACAGGGCAGTGCACTGAGGGTCTGACAGGGGGATGGGCACCTCCACCAGCTCTCCAGAGGGAGAAAGGAGTGGGAGGCAGGGCCAGGAATGAGCTCCTGCCCTGGTGAGGGCCGGAAGCAGAGGGCAGAGAGGCAGGAGGTGCTCAGGAGGTGCTCAGGAGGTGTGGAGCTACAGCAAACCTTGGTCCCAAAGGACAAAGCCCTTCTCCCAGCCCTGGTTTCCTCTCCTCCTGCTGCGTCCCATGGCTGGGTGATGGCTCAGAGCCCCCCAACAGGGTGTTCACAGCCTGGTTTTATGGGACTGAGGCACAGGCAGTGTCTCAGGCTCAGTAACTCTTCCCTTCTGTTCCCTCCAGAGTGAACGGGCAAAACCCAGAGCTGAATTACATGGTCCTCACGCACAACGGCAGCTTCAACTCCACCCGGCCCTTCCAGGTCACCCTGACGTGCAGTTTGATAATCCTCAAGTTCCCCTTCGACACCCAGATGTGCAACTTGAGCATAGCTTCATTCCTCTACCCAGGTACAGCTGCAGGCTGAGCTTTACCACCTCTGGGCTGAATTTGGAGAAGGAGGAATAGGTGAAATGGGCCCAGGTAACTCCTGGGCTCCTCAGCAGCACCGTACACTCACAGTGGGGTTGAGGTCATATGAGACCAGGGAAAATGAGTAAAAATGCTGCCATTCTGTCCTGGCACATTTCCCAGCAACATCTCTGGAACAATCTGGATGTTCTGTGGCAAGTCCCTCCCAGGACTGGTTTCTACAAACCGAGAGACCCAAGACCAGGAGGCTTCCTGCAAAACTGCTACTTGTTCACAAAGAATTTTGCAGGACTGATCTTTAAACACACCTGAAAGCCATGGAAATGGGAGGAAATTAATCATAGAATCCTAAGGTTGGAAAAGATTTCCAAGGGCATCAAATCCAACCATTAAAAGGGCAGTTTCAGGGATTCAAAATGTAGTCAGAGTTCATCCCAACAGGAAGGGCTGGAATATAAGCAGAGGAGACACAAAATCTTCCCGGTCCCATCCACAAAGGACAACTGCCGTAATTCACCAGATGTTTCCCCTCTGATCCACATTCCCAGAGGTCCAGCCAAGCCTCTTTAATTTCTCCCTCATGGGTTGAGAAACCTGAGCAGTGCATGAAACCTTCCCCTTCCCTGTCTGCACACCCTCAGCTGCGTGAGAAAGGGAGAGGAATAACTGACCCCTGACAAATTCCTAAATTCTTCCTTCAACTTCCCTCCCGCCTCTGCCTCCTGCCCAAGCAGTAACAGACTTTGTCATGAAGACGAGACGGACACCAGCTGAGATGATGAAAGACAGCCAGGGTTTCTTCCTAACTGATGGAGAATGGAAGTTCACCAACCTGAGCATCATTGAATACACAGAAATGATGGATGACAAAGGATTTTCTGTGGTCACCTATGTGGTATGGTAGCTCTTCCATACTATATTGCACTGATTTGGCACCCAAATAAGTATAAAAAAACCCCCAGTATAAAGCAAGACGATCTTTTACATTAGGGGACCAGCATTTGCCAACATAGTGAGACATCTCCTACTCACCTAAATTTTGCCCATCTTCTTCAACAGATTTCCATAGAGAGACGACCGACTCTCTACATTCTGAACCTGATCCTCCCAACATGTGCCCTGTACTTGCTGGACATGGCTGTGTTGTTCGGACCCAGCTCTCTCGAGGAGAAAATCAACTTCCAGATCGCCATCATCCTTGGCAGCTCCATGCTGGCTGTGATTCTCAACAACAGCCTCCCAACTTCTTCCAACAAACCGCCCATCATAGGTACCCACCTTTATCACATAAACCCTGATTTTCACCCAGGTACCAGCCCTAAGGAAGGTCTCTGGGTGTTTATAGACACGTTCATGAACATTCAGTGTCAGTCATGAACAGCTAAGCTTGATCAGCTTGCTGGAGTTGGACTTTTCCTGTTCCCCACCAGGCAATGCAATGTAAAAAAATGCCAATTATCCAGAGCTTCCTCTGTTTTCCTGTTGTTCTGCAGTGGTATTTTTCCTGGGCACCTTCCTGCTCATGATCATGGCCGCGTTAGACACCTTCTTCCTGTTGTACCAGCAGCGCAAATCCCTGCGCTTGGACAAGGTCCTCAGAGGCTTCCAGCAAGGTAAAACAACCCCTAACACCTTTAACAAAGTAGGTTTGGGGCATTTTCCTGCATGTTTGTTGGAGTCAGGGTGGGCTTCCTCAGGGCAAACAGTGCCCCAGTCAGTGTGAGCCGTGGTGGCCCCGCTGTGCTGAGCCTGCCCTTTGCTCCCTGCAGACCCACACGAGCTGCCCAAGAGACCCCCGGACAACCTGGCCAAGGGGGGTCCCCAACTGCTGCACCCTCCCAGGAAGGCCCAGGGACAAGGGCAGCCAACCAAGCGCCTCTGGCAGCTGCAGGACCCGTTTCTGCCAGTTCTGGAGAAGGTGCTTCTCTACAGCCACCTCTTCCTGTCCCTGTTTTTTTTTACTGTGATTTCTGTAAAATGGAGCAGCTGAAGATCAGCTCTGCCCAGTGCCAGCTCAGTTCCTCTCCACTCTGTTGCTTCTGACCCTCTGCTGTAATTTGCTCCTGCTTGATTCACAGAGCTGCAGTTGTTTCAGTTGCCTGAATAAAATAAAATTAAAAATTAAATCCAAAGCCACAGGACCCAAGATCTGTATGTGTAGTGCTTTGTACTCTGGTTCAGTAGAACTACAGATGTTCTTGAAGTATTCTGCGGGCTACTAAGGTATTTGAATAAACAGTTGCAAAATCTGGGGATAACACCGTCATTGTACCTATCTGTAATTCTGACCTCAAACATGACCTAGATGAAAGGGAGTTGATTCCCTTCTCTTAGAGAAGTCTCCATCTTGACGGAAGGTTTTTAAGAATTACACCTCAGATTATAATATAAAACAATGCAAGTCTGTACTATTGTTTCTGTGAGTTCCAGCATTCAGAAATCCAGGGCAGAAAAGGGAATAGATAGGATCACTAGGATTAAATGTTTTTAAAAGTAACTAAAAAAATAACTTTTTTTATATGCATCTCACCAACACTTCTTCAACAACTTTTGCAACTGACTTCTCCTAAACAATCACAATCAGCCCAGAAAACAGCCCCAGACTTCTGCCTGTAGAAGTCCTGAGACACTCCAGACACACAAATCACTGCCACATACACTCCAGCATATCAAAGGGCTTCACACGTTCAACTTCTGAGCAACCGTCTGCCTGCAAGGGCAGGAGAACTCCATTCCCTACACCTCGTGCTTACAGAGAGGGACAGGGTTTATTAGCATTTAACAGGGCTCAGTTTGATCAGCAGGTCAGGCTGGGAGCTTGGTCCTTGCTACAAAAACAAGCTCATGGGTAGAAAACAACAACTCCAGGAAAACTTGGATGCTTGCCAGTTGCTGTATTGCTCCACACTACTCAGAACTCATGTCTAAGATGTAAGCCACAGACAGAGAAAGCTCTTTATTTATAAGATCATGGAGCCTGACAGTCATTAAACTGCTCCCAGACCAGTTTACAGATCAGCAATTGGCTTGTGGGGCCAGTATGGGTATTTCTCCTTGTTCAGTTTGGTTTCAGGGAAAGCTTCACTCAAGTCTTCAAACGTCATCTGTTCAAAGGGAATCATGTTCTTGAGCTTCTGGAGCTGCGGAAGCAGGGACAGACACATCACATCACATCCCAAGTCAGTGGTGAGCAGGAAGGAGCAAAGCACACCCAGGAGAACAAGGGGTGTGCAGGGAGGGGTCCAGAGAACATTCCCCAAGCAAAGTCCAGCCTCACCTGCTGCTCGTACTGGACGATGCGAGCTTTGGAAGCCTGGATGTACTCAGCAGTGCTCTTGGCCTGGAGAGAGCAGAGGATGTGGGGAGTGTGGTTATGGTAAAGACACTGACCCAGAGTGAACCTGCACACACACACCCCCACGCCTTCACTTGGCATTAGAATCCATCATTGTTACGCTGAGTAAGTGATGGAACCTCCAGCAGATCCCAAACAGCCAAACCCTTCCCTGTGCAGGGATCCCCTTGCTCAGAAAGCCAGGGACACGTGTGAACGGCAGAGCTGTGCCCTGGCTCAGGCTGCGCTGCCTGTGCAGGGGCACATCCAGAACATCCCCTCCCTCTCACCCCTTCCCATCCCCACATTAGGCAGGGACAACCCCAGCAGTACGGAATGGTTCACTCACAGCTTCCTTCTCCTGGGCATCAATCTTGGCAGTTTGTGTATCCACTGGCTCAGGAACCTTTAGTGCACTGAACTGTAAATTGAAAGACAAATTTTTGTAAGGTTTGTTTGACTGAAACAATCCTTCACATCTTCCCTAGCAGCAGGGCAGCATTCCCTCCTTTCTTCCTAGGATTTGCTCACAACCAACTAAGTTAATGAGCTGAAAGTGATCAGTGCAGCTGTCCCCTGTTCCTCCCAAGCAGCACTTGCTCACCCCGGAGCTTCCAGCCATCTCCTCTGTCCTGCCCACCACCCCCAGGACACACACCACCACCCGTTCCTCCAGCACTGTAAGGAAGCAGGAAGGTCCAACACCACAGCCTTACCCTATCACAGAGTTATTGCCCCAGCACAAAGCTCCCAGACCCATCTGAGCTCAGCGGGTGCCCCCAGTCTTGGGAGGCAGATTTTCATAGCGACACAACCAACCTCCTCTGCCAAGCCTGGTGTTTTCCTCTGAGTTCCCCAGTTAAACTCCAAAGAGCAATACCCAGCTGGCAAGGAGACTGACCTTCTTCTGGAACTCATCCACCATTCCAGCTTTAGCAACATTAGCTTTGTAGAAAGCCCAGTCGATGGCCGGGGGCTTCTCTGGCAGCGCAGCCAACCTGAAGGGGTGAAGCACAGCAGACATGAGCAGCAACCTAAGTGTCAGCACAGCCTGCTGTGTTTAGTTGAAGTGTTTTCAGGCTTGAAACAAGCCATTTCTGCAAATCCCTCTGCCCTTGGAACAGGCTCCTCTGGACAGACAGGCAGAGCTCAGCCTGCAGCTCAGCCCCGCTTCACTCAGCCCCTCTGCGTGCACCCTTAAGGAAGGATGAGGCTGTTCTACAACACTGAGCCAGAGGCAATCAGCACCATTCCCTGCAACAGCCAACACTTGTATCAGGCAGAGGATGCTAAAGGATTTGAGAACTGTGCATGAATTTGTAGAGCATTTAACAAAGTGACAAAGTTCGTGCCAAAGCAAAGTGCCCTCACAGAACTGCAGCTACGGGTGCACTCTGGGGAGGATTAACTAAAGGTGATTTGCCAAAAAAAGCCACCAGCTGCCTCAAGGTGACCTGATTTAATACCTGCGAGAACATTGCTGCGGGACCACAGACAGCGACAGATACCAGCACTCACGGCTGGGTGGTTGGGCGAGGGCTGAGCGGGCCCTGCAGGAGCGGGGCGGGTACTCACCGGGTCGTCAGCGCATCGTTGCGGGTCTTCAGCGCGTTGAACATGGCTCGCTGGTTCGGGGGCACCCGCTCGGCGAAGGCCGCCCAGTCCACTGCCTTAAGGGCAGCTTTGCGTCCAGCCATGGCGCCGCCTGGCCCGGGAGACAGCGGTGGGTCACAGCGCCGGCGGGGACCGGGCGGCGAGGCTGGAGAGGCGGCTCCGGCCGGGAACGCGGCACCGAGGGGGCGGGATGGGGCGGGACACGGGGCGCGGGGCGCGGGGACACGGAAGGGGACGGCGACACGGGGGGATCGGGACACGGAGAGAATGCGGACGCTGGGGGATCGGGACNCCCCGCCCGCCGCCGCCTCCAAGTGGGTGCGGCTGAACGTGGGCGGCACGTACTTCGTGAGCACCCGGCAGACGCTGTGCCGGGAGCCCAAGTCCTTCCTGTGCCGTCTCTGCTGCCAGGACGGGCCCGAGCTCGGCTCCGACAAGGTGAGGCCGCGGCGGGCCGGGCCCCCCACACACCGGGACAGCCCCTCCCTGAGCCGCCACGGCAGCCGGTGGCACTAGGGTGCCCAGAGCTGTCCCGCGGGCGGGGTGACACCCTCGGCTGCCCGTGTCCCCGAGCCTCCCGTGCGGCGCCGCGCCGATCTCCCGCGGTGCCGGGGCGCGTTACTCTGATCCATCATCGCCTTGTCCCTCGTGTCCCACGGTCGGGGAGGTGGCGGCATCCCCAGGAACGGGAGCTGGGGTCCGCCCTCGTGCCTGTGACACCCAGATGCCGCAGGCTCTGATCCCTCCACCTGCCATGGTGTCACGACTCCTCTCAAGGAGCAGCCCATCTTCCCTTGGTAGTGACAGCACAGAAGGAAATTCCTAGAAACAGGAATGTTACAATTTCTCACCCCGAGCATGTTTATTGTTGTTTTGGTTTTTTAATATATTTCACTTCACTCTCATAAAAGATCACAGTGCACATTCCTTGCGTGGCCGGACAGATTTGAAGTCCCTGCAGTTTATTATAAGGATTTTGCAGACAATTATTCTTGCTACTGCAGATTTTCCAAAGGATCAGCTGCACAAGGTGGTGTAAATATATTGTGAGTGGGTCAGCCAGAATTAGTCAGGTCTGCTGCTGCTCCATTCAGAGTTTAATCACAAGGTAAATCCTGGTTGTGATTGAAATATCAGTCAACAGTGTCAGTGAGGAGAGGAGATATTTCACAGTGGGTTTGCACAGTTTCTTATTGCTTTAGAGTCGATTGGCAGGAGAAACAATGCTTTAAAGTCATTAAGAGAGGGATATGGGAGGTCTGCAGAGGGTTTGTCAGTGCTTCAAAGCTGCTCAAGAGATGCTTTTGGCTGTGAATTGTTGGTTATTTAATGCCAACAGTTGTTGTATTGCTGGACACATGGCTGGAGCATTGCAGTGCATGTTTGCAGTAGTGGAAAGGGGGAAAAAATGAACTGTTTTGGCTGTCAGGTGCCCTTAGCTGGAACTGGAGATCCCATTTTCCTCCAGAGCCTCCTAGTCAAACTAGTCTGGAGATCAGGCTTAACTAGAACACAACTGCCAGGTTTTCGTTCTTACTGCAGTGAAAAAACCCTCCTAAGCCCAGCTTTTTTCTCCAGGTCCATACACTGTGTGTACAAGTGCTTCATGTAAGGCAACTGCCAGTGTTACTGGGCTGCAACGTTCGTAGATCAGATACTGAAAAACAAAAATGGTTTAAATGTGGTGTCATTTGTACACCTCCCACAGGCAAATGAATCCGGGTTCTCAAAGAGAAACTGTTCAGTTGATTGTGTTAGACTGAAATTATTTTTTCCTGGTACCACTGAACCATCCCTGTTGTGTTCTCAGGATGAGACGGGGGCCTATCTCATTGACAGAGACCCCACGTACTTCGGTCCGATACTGAACTACCTCCGGCACGGGAAGCTCATCATAAACAAGGAGCTTGCAGAGGAAGGTAAGAGAAAAACACCAGGAAATGCTCTAAGTGCTGTTTGATAGCACATCCAGGAGCCCTCACCAGAGACTGTGGTGAGCAAGTTTCCCAGGAGTGCTGTTAGTACTGTTAATTGCTCATTAACGGGGATTAAGTAATCAGATTCTGTGTCTTCCCGAAAGCAGAGGCTGCAGCTCACAGCACACCCTGTCACTGTTCTGCTGAGCCCAAGGTCTGTTACAGCCCATCTGCCCCTCACAGACCATGGTTCTCCCCAAACAGGCAGCTCTGAGGGCTTTCCCTTGACGGGGCTGAGTGAAGAAATAGACATCGTACCATGAGATTTCTGATAATCCCAGGGAATGGGGAATAATCTTTCTTAAAGATTCTCTTAAGTCACAAAAGGAGGTGACAGCTAGTCAGGCATTTTCTCCTAGCCTGGGAGCAGGAGGTGGGTGACACATTTGGAATTCTGACATTTGGGCTAGATTTGGAGTCAGGAGCAGGTGTTGCATCCTTGTGGCAGAATCTTCATTCTACCCTGTGCAAAGTAACAGAATTTGTTCTTTGGGTTTCTCTCTCAGGGGTGCTGGAAGAGGCTGAGTTTTACAACATCGCGTCCCTCGTGCGGCTGGTGAAGGAGCGGATACGGGACAACGAGAACAGAACCTCTCAAGTAATGCACCTCTGGGTTATGGAGTCAGTTCTGTGCCACAGAAGGACAAGCATGGCTGCAGACCCTTGCAGTAGCATTTCTTTGGTTCAGCAGTAACAGGGGAATAAATGCTGTTAGGTGGATGCAGGGCATGGCTAGGAACGAGTCTCCAGTGTGGCTTTATAAAGCACAGACCGCTGAGTCATCTCAGCACTGCAGGGAAAGGCAAGGGACACTCACAGGAGAGGGGCCAGGAGCAGAAATGGGTGCTTATAAAGCAAAACATACTGCTTTGGTAAAGAACAGCTCAAACTCTTCCTTCTCTAAACCATTTCCTCCCCTTTGTCTCTCTGTGGCATTTTTCCCGTTGATGCTCAGCTGATAACAGCACACCCAGTAAATTCAACTTCAGAAAGATTTTCAAAAAGCAGCAAATGGCTTTGAAAGCTAAAGAAGTTTTGCTGTCACTGTACCTTAGACACCTAGAAAGCTTTTAAGAGAAGAGTGCCACGTATATGGTTCTGTTTTGGAATCAGTTGGATGAAAAAGCCCTTAGAAAGCCTGTGGGGCTCTGACTTCCTAAGACAAGAGCAGGAGAGGCTTACTAATTTTCTGGAGTGATACTGGACAGCAATTACTAAACTACAACAATTGTTCTCTGTGCTCCAGGGACCTGTGAAACATGTGTACAGAGTGCTGCAGTGCCAAGAGGAAGAGCTCACACAGATGGTGTCCACCATGTCCGACGGATGGAAATTTGAACAGGTACCATTACCAAAGAATGGCAGAATTCCTTTGAAAGCTGGATATGGAATAAGCAGAGTTTCCTGTTGAGTTGCACTTCACATTGCTCTGCTCTTCTGAATAAGCAGCCTGACCTGAGCAGCAATCCACTTGTGTCCCGTTACTGACAGGGGAGAGCAGAAGTCACTCAAGCTGCCAGAGAGATTTCATTTTCTCTCAGGACATCTTGTCTCCTTGTCAAATCCCAGAGCAATTCTTCCCTTCTCCTGCATTTTATCACATACACCAGGCCACAGTATAACAGTTCTATCCAGGAAAATAACCAGAGCCATGAAAAAACAGCATGACTTTCTTGGAACCTCAAAGCCACAACTGCTGCATTTGCTAAAGAGGCACTGAGTGACATGAGATCTTTGTGCAGATGTCTTTGCAGTGCAGCTGGTTCCAGGGCTGGGTGTCACTGCAGTTGCATATGGCATTAGTTCCAGGTTTGGTTTCTGGGATCAAACACAGTTCTCTTATTTCTAAGGAGGGAGAACTGGAGCCAGCTGGCCTGTGTGTTATGTTATATTAAGAAAGTACAGAATGGGCTCTGTGGATTACAGCAGTGTCTTCCCAGTTAGTCCAGCTTCAGTACAAGTGGATGCTGTGGGAAATGTGCTGACACGAAGTGAGGCAGAGTATTAGGAACAGCACTTCCCATCATTTGGTCCTATGGATGTGTTCTGTAACGCCTGAAAACTATCTCAGAGTGGAGAGGCAGCCAAAAACCTGCCCCTGTGAGGAAATAGTGAAATCTTGTGACCAAGAACCCCTCAGTGCTCCATGGAAATGCAGTTCTCCGACACCCAGGCTTTGCTGTTGAACAATTTACAGAATCTCCCTTTCACACATCCATATCTACATCCCCAAAACCTTGAGGCTACAGGCAGGGCCTTTCATGGGAACATTTCATGGGAACCTGCACCCTTAGATCTTCCCTAATCTTCGTTTTCAAATCTATAATATATAAATATGGAGCTGGCTGTTCTAAAATCCATTAGGACATGGAAGTTAAGGTGCACACTGTGCATTAAGGTTTCCTGGATACACACAGTTGATAAGGGTCACAATGCTTTCTTCAGATGACTTGGATTTATTTTCTGGAAAGCAGAACTGAGTTGTAAATGACAAATCAGCTCTGCACTCCAGGATGTCCTTTTAATGTAATAATGATAAATGAGACAGATGGGATTTCTTGGATTGAGTCCAGACCCCCTCAACACAACAGTAATAGAATATAATCCCGTTTACACAGATACCAGATTCCATCTTGGCAGCATCCACATAAAGGACAGTGTCTGTTTGCCACATGTCCCCAGTTAATCCAACATCTGCCTGGGGTAAAGAATTCCCATTTCCACATCAGTCACAAGGCAGGTTGTTAGCCGAGTTCAACAAGGACGAGGCAATTTGCAATGCATGCCCACGTCTGAGTGAACTGGCTATTATATATTGCACAATCCGTTTTCCCTTTTTCCACCCTCAGAAACTGGGCAATGTTCTGCTGTGTTCAGCATTAGTTTCAGGCTGGAATTCCTTCCCGGGGCTCCAGGTGCCACTAGAGGGCTGTGGAGCTCGGCTGTGTCCCCGCCTTACACACACACACACACCAGAGGCTGCAGGGGACACTTTGGGTCCAGAGCAGATCTCCCGGGACAGTCCTATCTCACAGCAACTGTAGGAATAAAATCAAGACTTATTGATAGTTACCTTGGTTGTCTCCTGTTGCACAGCTGATCAGCATTGGATCTTCCTATAACTATGGAAACGAGGACCAGGCAGAATTCCTCTGTGTTGTGTCCAGGGAGCTCAATAATTCTACCAATGGCATTGTCAAGGAGCCAAGCGAGAAGGCCAAGGTAAGGCACTTGCTCAGATGTATCCATTTGAATTCCCCTAGGAAAGAAAAACCTTCCCTGAACCAAGCTGCAGCAGCAGTTCTGTGGATCAGCTTTCCCATTGCCTTCTCTATCATCCCTTCTTGGAAGATTTCTTGTTTTACTGTAGGACAAGAGCTAAGGCTCTTTGTGCACTTCAAATTGAGACCAAAATACTGAAGGAAAGAGCAACTTGAAGAAGGAGAACAGAGTAGCAAGGACCTTTGAGGTTAGTCAGGTTTTGTGGTTGAAGGACGTTGCAGGGAGAAACAAGATTTTTGTTCTTTTTCAATCCTCCCCATCCCTGGAAGTGTTCAAGGCCATGTTGGATGGGGCTCTGAGCAACCTGGTCTAGTGGAAGGTGTCCCTGCCCATGGCAGAAGGGTGGAACAAGATAAGCTTTAAGGTGCCTTCCAAACCAAACCATTATGAATCCACTTTTTTTTTTTCCCCAGAATAGAGACAAAAGGCAACATCCTTAAATCCTGGCAAGCAGCTGAGCAGTATTTTTAGAGAAGGGGCTCACTCACCCTTAACCAGCCTGTCAGTTGTTGTGGTGGCATAAAAGCTAGCAAGCTGATCTCACATTAGTCTGTGTTTCCATTCTCTGTAAAAAACAAGGACCCTGAACAGGAACTTTTGCATTTAAACTTGTCTGAGGTTTTCATAGAAGGTCTCTTCTGTTTCAGATTCTTCAGGAGCGAGGATCCCGGATGTAATTCAAGTGTCCACTCCATTAAACTCCCAGATGTCACACGGCAGTCCAGCTGGGAAGAGCATCTCTCCGCAGAGCAACCCGGCCCTTGTACAGTAACCAATGCAAAGCAAAGCCGAGCCTGTCCTGCCAATGGCAAATAATTCTGGTCATAACCAAAGGCTTTTCTCTTACCCTGGAAACCGAGGAAGGAAAAGACTCTTCCATTTGGATAGTCCTTTCCGCAAGTCTTTGTTTTATTTTCTTGGCCAGCGCCGTATTGCATTTTTCCAACAATGGCTGGGCCGTATTCCCAGTTGGAGCCTTTGTGAAGGTTGCTCAGGTCCTCAGGCCCTTGTAATCAATCCCACCTTCCACAGGCTGCTGTGGGTGGGAAGGTCCATATTTGAGCTGTGCCATTTCTTGCACCCAGGTCTGCCACCAAAAAAGCGCAGCAACCTTGCAATGCTCCCCCCTTCCCCCCCAAATCCAAAGAACAGGGCTTTAAAAGGAGCAACAAAACAACCCCACACAAACCTTTTCCATCCTTGCTTTGTATTTGTTCCTTGTTCAATTCCTAAGAGCTGAGTTTAGATCTGAGGGGAGGGGAGTTGTGTATCCATCTGACGCAGGTCTCACTGTTAACACTATTACACATGGGCTCCTGGTATTTTCCAAAGCCCATTACTTTGCATGCATAAACAAAGAGGCCTGTGTTCACCCAAAATAGTGATAGAGTGATAGTCCTGTCCTTCACACTTCTCCACAGAGGAAGAGTGGTGACATCTTCCTGTCCAGTACCCTGCCATGGCCATATCTTAGCCTGGTGCAAAGTCACAAGGTTTAAGGACTTGCTGCTGCCAAGTTCAGCTTTGCCTTGTTTGTCCCCAGCAGTGTGGGCTCTGTCTCCTTCCCTCACCAGGGAGGGCTCCAGGCAGCATTTCTTTTGTACTGTACCAAGCAGGTAGGTTTGCCTGACCCCATGAGATCCTTTGCGCAGGAGATCCCCTATTTACATGCAGTGATTTACCTGCAACCCCCTCACGTCCCCACCTTTAAGAGATCACCTCAAATTACAGAGGAACATCACAGAGCTGGGGTGGGGGGGGTTCAGTGAAAAGTTGCCAAACTATTGTAATGTTTCTTGTCCAAAGTGATGTGTCAACTTTTGTGACTTTTCTTTCCTTTTTTTTTTTTGGAATGCCTTGGATGGATGTGCAAAATGTTCGTTTGTGCCTCTCTTGAATTCTGATCTTAGCCAAACTGCAGTCACTGGTTCCCCTCTGTTACTCTGTGCCACCCCTAACCAAGGGCATGTCCCTCCTAGTCTGGTAAATGGAATTTCATAGGAATTTGCTGCATGTTTTTCCCCTTTCATCCTGGCTTTGTTCTTTGTAGCCCGAGTGTCCTGGCACTTGGGTCATTTTCGGTCAAGTCCCAAACTGACATTACAGCAAAGCTTCAGAGATGCTGGAATTCAGACATTGAAAAACTCAGAGCAGATGTTTCTCAATAAGCTACCAGAAAATTCCTCACCTGGACTGAGGAGTTGGGCTCCTTTCTGGACGGCTTCAGCTACCCATGTTCTCCTGAAAGTTTTGACACAGAATTAGGCAGGTTTCCCATCTTAACCACTTGTTGTTGAGAGGGTCCTACCAACAAGTCCAACAACCAGTTCAGTGACCAAGACGTGCAGCAAAGACACTGAGTGGCACCGCTGTGCTCTGCCTCTCTCCGGTCCTTTTCATGTCCTCTTGCCTGTCCTCTCCATCCTGCTTTGCCAGTGCACCTCCTCCGGTGGAGCCTTTGCCTCATTCTCAAGACAGACTGGTTAATGTCTGTGCTGGATTAGTCCTGGTAACAACAGACTGTGCCAAATGTCTTTGAATTCACGTTGTGTCAGTGACAGGCTGTTGAATCACAGCTGGCTTTCCATCACACTGAAAAACCCAGCTCTGCTTCCCTCCATCTGCCCTGTTTATAACATGGTGAGCTGGTGTTGGTGTGATCAGACCACACACCTTGGCTGGGCCCGAACAACACTGTGATGTGTACAGATCTCCCTCCTCTATCCGTATCCTGTAGCCTCAGTCACTGTCTGTGCTCACAGCTAAGAAATCAAGAAGCACATGTACGCAAGTTAGCAGCCTAAAAAGCCCTTTAACATTCTCATTTGTCTTATTCACCTTCCTCAGAGGAGGGAGTTTCTGGGAACTGGTCAAGAAATACCAAACTAAAGGCAACAAGAACTGGTCAGGCTGTGTTTGTCACATTAATGCCAGCTGAGCACCTCATTCAACCATGGAGCTCAAAGCAACACTGGCTGCAGAGGGAGACTTTCTGTCCAGTACAGCTCAAGTAGATAAGAATAACAAACACCTCCCCGACTTTTTTGTGTCACCAAAAACGCCACACATGGTGAAGCCCACTGGAGGGTTGCCTGATGCAGTGATGCCATCGCTCTCCCCTCTGAGCCACAGAGAGCCTAAAAGTGACCATTAGCAGGTGAATGGCACAGCTGTTTAACTGATGAGCACAAGAAAGATCAGAGTTTCACCTTGGTATTCCCTTCCGTGCTGCTTTTGGCAGTGAGGAGGTGCCAGATGACCATGGGCTCTTTGGGTTCCATTGCAGGGTCCTTTGAAGTTCCACTGAACAAGTGTATGGTAGAAAACTCGTCATTGGTACTGGATGCTCAAGCTTTTGGGTGATATTTAGGACCAGGCATGAAGTCCATCCAGAGCAGGTACATTCCCAGTGAAGGATTTCTCCTTCCCTGACTGTGCTAGGTCACCTTTACCCGCAGACAGGGCTGGTCTCAGCATTATGCACCAGTTGCATCCCTTCTCTGCTCAAACAGGGCTTTTCCTTCCATTGCCTTTCACTCAGTCACAACTACATCAAAATTAGTGCTGAATTAGGATGAAATTTGTCCCGTTCACTCTAAGAAAGTGTAGCATGTTGTAAGTAGAGTAGGAGAGCAGGGTTAGATCTACTGGCTGTCCAAGAGGGCTCGTGCCTCTTGGGAAGGTTCACTTTAAAGCATTAATCCTGGGAATGGAGCATTTGACACTTCGGTTTTTTTAAAAACTTTCCCAGTGGCCTAAATTGTTCCATTATGGCAAAACTGGAAATAACCTCTTGAAGTGTCTTTGTTTCTGCACATTTTTAAAAACTGATTTTTCTCAGGGGTGACTGAGTGGGCTGAGGCGAAGGGGGCCTGGTTGGCTGTGGGGTGGGGGCCGGAGCAGCCGGGCCGTGGGCTCCTACCCGGAGGTTTTGTACAGTTTGTCACGTGTCAGTGCCCTTTGCTACTGTTTCTCTTTGTTTATTAAATGTGTTTGAATAACAGTTGAGATGCTGTGATTAATTTTTTTTTCCCAATAAAGATTCTGAAATGGGTTTGAAAAGTTTGAAGGGTGGTGTGCAGCCTGCTGCTTTCCCTGCACCACACAGATACTGCATTATGGGGGAAGAAATGTGCAGATTGGGCACTTGCTTCTGGCTTCAATTCACTTCTAACAATCATTTGCTAAAAGGAGAATCTAATGAGATTCTGGAGTCCTAGGCTGCTTTCCAGGATAAAGGTACAACTGAAGCTTGTTTCTGATGTTTTCTTCTATAAAATAATCTCAAATTCCACATTTATCTTAACCATTTCCACTGACAACCACAAGCAAATAGAACATTGATACAACCACTAAATGTGAGTAGCTAAAAAAGGAAGAGGTTTTTGGGGTTTTTTTGTCAGCTGTCACTTGCTGAACCCCTACTCAACACTGGACCACACAGAGGAAGGGTCTTGACTGTTGCAGCTTTGGTGCTGCCAGAAGTTGGATGACATTGGTAATTCAGGCCCAACACAGAGAAAAGGAGGAGCAAGGACACAAGTGAAGAATGTGAAATCTTGGATTGATTTAATCCTACTTTTGATTCCAAGTGGCTGTTGCCTCTTCTGGGTACTCTGAAGGCTGCCTATCTCCATCCTCACTGCCACCCAACCCTCAAAGCCACAGAGCAGGGATGGGCTGACACATCCCCAAACCAGGGTTTAACACCAGCACAGTGGAAGAGGGTGAGACTCTCCGCACACAGGGAGCTCACCAGAAACCATGGCTGAGCCAAGTCACCACATAGCATGAGTTGATTTAAGACAGTATTTTCAAACCTCTTGACCCATGTCTCTATCCTAGACCTGACTGCAGGTCTGCACTGCCAGTGAATTTGCCCAAAGCAAAGCCACACTTCAAGTGCCAGCAGTCTTGGGCAGAGGTGGAAACTGCAGGGCTGGCACTGCTGACACCACACACGGTATTTGTTCACCAGGGAGAGCTTTTCAGCAGAAATTCAGGTTACAGCCACAGCATTTCCATAATGCCATAACCTCCCTGCTACCCCACCTTAGGGCTGTCCTATAAGGCCACATCAGCTGGAAAAGCCTTTGTGCAGGACCTTTAACCAGCTCCAGGTCTGCCAGGCAGGCAGTTCCTCTAACACAATGCCATGTCACCACACAGGAGACACAAGCATCACTCAGTGGTTCCTACAGAAACCACAAGCTGGAGCTGCCAGGTCTTTGCACCATCCCTCACTTTCCCATCCAAGGCTGTGCAATCCATTAACGCCTTTAAAAATTTATTTATTTACTTGCTGCAGGAAACAGGTGATGCCTCAGCATTGCCAAGCAACGAGAGGTTGCGTGGGATTGGCAGCGTGCGTTAACTTAGCCAAAATAAAAATGAACCCTGTACACCAGCTCTTAATGTGCTGGTCCTGGCCAGCCCAAAGCTCAGCTCTCGCTGTTACCAAACCCAGGCTGCTCTAGAGCTGCTGCAGCAGCAGGAGAAGGGAAAGGGGGGATGGTTTGCAGCAGAACTGGCCTCAGCAGAGGATTACAGCCCTGACTCTTGTCTGAGTTGGTCAGAGCACCCCAGGCTACCTCAAATGCTGCTGCCCCAAGAAGATGTGGGATACCCAGTGAAGGGACATCCCCAGGGACAAGCAGCTCCTGTGAGCGAGGGGCTCTGTCCATGGGGCTGTGCCACCACCTAGGCAGGAGGTGAATGGCACCACAAAAACACCCAAGGGATTTAGTACCTGCCCATAGCAGGACTTGATCCCTCCTAGCCTCACAGACCACTAGGGGGGAAAAATTCTCCAGGTGGCTTTGCCAAGTGCTTGGAGGAAAGATGAGTAACAAAACATCACAGATTTTCTGATAGCCAGAGTAAAGTCAATAGCTATGAGAAAGGGACTTGAAAACCCCATCATCAGACTTTTCTGCATTGGAAAGCACATAAAAGGAGCAATTCCACATCCTCCTCTGGAAAGAGAGGCTCAGGCTCCCTCTTGTCCCCCAGGCTGTGTCCAGGGCCCACCTGGCTCCCTGGGGCTGGTGCTCACCTCCCCACAACATTCCCATCAGTCACCCCAGCTGGCAGCTCACCTTGTCCCTGACAGTTTTGCCTGGAACACAATTAACTAATTTGTTTTTCTGGCCTGCCTGCTTGTGTCTGTGGACAAAGAGGAAACAGTAATTGACATTAAAGATAGGAAAGGGTTTTAGCAGTGTCAGGCACCTATCAGCATTCAACTGCTTGGCCTGGGGCTCCAGCAAAATGGAGTGGAAACTGCGGCTGCATTTCCCCTCTGCACATGTGGGAGGGTGAAACCCAGCTGTGCAGAGGTCCTGCCACAGCCATACATCTTGCACAACCCCTCCACAGGCTTGTCTGCTCTGCCTCAGGCTCTCGAACACAGACGAAGGTCAATTCGTCACTTACCCGCCCACCCTCACCCGGAACAAAGTAATCAAGCCAGATCTGTTTGCAGACAGGAAGCCTGCAGATATTTTCAACCCAGCTTACTAACTTGTTTGGGAAACAAGGACCTTGGCCATGTCCTTCCACCTAGATCTGGTTTTGAGGCAGTTATTGAAGGTTTAACCCAACTTTCACATGGGTAAATAACCACCACATAACCCTCTTGCTTCCCAGGCTGGAGAAACACGTTGGTTCCTCCAAACCACAGTAAACAAAGAGCGGCAATGCCCTCGTAATTACCTTCAGATTGTGGTGCAACAGATGAGCAAAGGCTTATCTCAAAAGATATTTAACCTTCTGGCAATATTTCCTGTTAGAGGTCTCTTACATGTTTCCCAGACTTTAGCAGATGGGGGTGTGACCCAAGTTCATCAGCAGTCTGAAGTGCACAGAGTCCTCAAGACACATGAAACAGTCCCTTGGTGAGCTGAGAGCTCCACTGGTCTCTGTGTCACCAAGAAATCTTTGAGCTCAGGACAGTCTGGGCAGCAGGTCCTTTACCACAGCCGGGAAAACATGCACCAGTGATCCTGATGAATTCAAACGACAGTGGCTAAAAATGAGGAAAACCATTTGGGCAACCAAGCAAGGAGACAGGCCTTTAACTTGGGCACTGAGTTCAAGATGTCTTAGAAAAGCAGGCAGATTAGACACTAAAGGGATAGAAAACACCTAATAAATGGTCATCCTCAATCTAATGTCCCTAAAATTTTAATACAAAGAAACACATAAAAAGTAAGAAGGGGATGGTCATATTTGCCAAACCAAAGGGGATTTGCCCATAAAACAAGGCCACATTTTGCTGTTT
>VZRS01009906.1:44850-96484 GCA_013398055.1 Ifrita kowaldi | reverse complement strand
AATATGACCCTCTAAGGTGCACAGGGATCTGCACTTCCCGCTGGGATAACGAGCTCCTGCCTTTCCTTTTCCAGAAACCACAAAATAGAACATCGTGATCACTCTGGGTATGGGCAGGAAGAGCCTAAGTGTCAGCACTAAGTTGCTGGATCTTCTCTTCTACCCTGTTGTGACCGCTAAGCATCACCTATACCTTCCTCAGAGCAGGACATCTTCCTTGGACAGGAGATCTGAGCAGGGCCTGGCTGGGGTGGCAGAGCATCTGCTGAGAGCTAAAGAGCCAAAGCTGAATAGCTGAAGCCCAAAAACCAGCTGGCTTCCTAAAAACCATGCTCCAAAATTTCTGGTTGAACACCTTCAAGCCCCCACAACACTTCTCTTGATCCTACTCCCACAGAGTCCCTTATTCCTCATTAATAAAAGCCAATTTAAATTATAATTAAGAGCTTGTTAGAGGGAACCTTCAGCCACAGCTCAGGCTCAAAATGTCAATCTATGAAAGAGACACCCTGCAGCAGGGTTAGACTGTACCCACAGCTGCATCACATCCCACTGCCCCCTTCCTCTGCCACATCCTCACCTACTGCAGGAGTTTTCCTGTAGATAATGACAAGGTAACTTCATTTCTTGAAAAACCTCATTTTCCCAGGAACACACTCCCCTCCTCATCTTCACAAATGCAGGCAATTGCTGGAAGAAAAGTACCAGCAGCTTCCAGATATCCTCAGCAACCTCAGCCAGGTTCCTAGCAAGGACCTAGCAATGTGTTCAGATACTCCATGCCACCATCGGTCCCGCTCTCTGCCCACTCCCAGGGCAGGCCAGGGCAGGGTGGCAGGTTAGGGTGCCACACAGCATGAGCCAGAGCCACTTCCAAAGCCACCTCCAGCGTGAGTTTACCCAGTGTCTTCCTCAGACTCATCTCCAGATCCCTATTGCCTCAGGGAATGCTGCCCTTCTTGGCACCACACTTCTACACAAAGCACTGGCTCTGGTAGCAGTCAGGAGGGCAAGGAGCAGCCTGCATACAAACCATCTGCAGTCACCCACCAGCCAGAGATCTACCACTGGGACAAAGAGCAGGGACAAGCCACAGCTTGCTGAATTCCTGCAGGCCAATGGGAGCTGTCAGTGCATGCTCTGGTGCCAGCTGCCTCCTCAGTTCCCATTTCCCATCTCCAGGCTAAGCCATGTTATCCCAGCACTGGCTGATAGCCATTAAACCTAGTCCCAAAAGAGGGACTTCTCACCTGGTCTTATACCCACATGGTCAGCAATTAATGAGCACAAAGCAGCCAGACAGACCCAAAGTCAACCCAGGAGAGCAGAAAGCAGCAGTGAAACTGAGCAAAAAGCAACCTAGGCAAGGATCTAGACTTAAATGCAGCTGGGGAACAAACAGGGTGGAGAGGGTGTGGGAGGAGGACACAGATGAGCTGGTCAGGCTAATTAAGACCAATTAGTGCAGGCAGGACCCTGATCCCTTTTGCAGGGGGAGGATGTGGGAGTGATGCTATGGGAACTGCTTGGGAAACTCAGGATAAACCAGCACTTCCTCCATCCTTGGCACAGCACCATTTTCTCAGTACCAGCAGAGCTGGTCTGAAGGGGTTTTGCCAGGGTTGTTCAGATTCCCGTCCTCAGAAATCGGTTTTGAGGTGCTCTGAGAGCTTGGTTTCTGTCGGGTCTGTCTACATTCCAGGGATAGATCAGAGCAGGAGTTTAATTTGTGACTGAAGCTGGGGCAGCAGCAGCTCCCTGCCACAAAGTGCTCTGCAATCCCACAGCTGAAATGTCACTTCATTTCCCTTTCTTTAGAAAAAAACAAAACCCAAAACCAAACACCCCCCCGCACTTCCTCTGCAAGAATCAATCTGCCAGAGGATTTGCTAATCTGGATCTCTGGAACAAATTCAACTGGTCTTTCTCAAGTGTGATTTGCAAGCTCTGAGGCGTTTTCACTTTGGTTTCCAGCTACAAAAAATCACAGAACCATTTGGATTGGAAAATACCTTTAAGATCATTGGGTCCAACAGTTAACCCAGCACTGCCAAGGCCACCACTAAACCATGTCCCTAGGACATGGCCTACCCCAAAGCTGCTGCTGAGGCTTCTGAGCACGGGGCTGGTTTACCAAGCTGGAAGTGCTGGTAAGGACAGGCAGAGAGCAGGGGACTTGCAGCCACCTCCACCGTGCCCCAGGCACAGCCTGTCCCCTGAGGGCTGCAACCATCTCCTGACAAGTGACATCCAGCAGAGACAAGCCCGTAGCACTGGCCAGGCTGCACCACTTGGTGCTTTAATCAGAGCTAAATCTGGATTCTCTGCTGTCACCTCACTGGGTGACCTTGGAAAAGTCAGCTGGGATATAATATAAGCTACATGGGAGAGGATGGCAAAGCAAGACACAGTCCCAGGATGAAAAGGTACTTAAAAAGTCACTTACAAAGGTATTTACCAAGACAAAGTGCTTGGCTTTCCTACCCTCAACAGACACCGACTGACCCCAAAAAGCACTTTACCACCCCGCTCAGTTTACAGTAAACATCTCGCTTCTGTACAGGCAGCTTATTTTACACATTCATAAAATATGTGTCCAGCACATACCAGGGCTGAGCTCGATGGCAGGAGGGTGTAAGAAACTTTCTCCATTCCCATTCCTGCTCCCAAGCCTCAGGCATTGTCCAGTCTCTGAACACCCCTCCAGGCCCCATTGCTTTGGGCAGTGGTTCTGCCTCCCTCCAGCCACACTCCTTACCTCCCTGCTGGACCCTGTGGCTGGGTCTCCCTCCTCAGTGGCTCCAGAGAAGAAGTGGGCTGCTCATCTCCCTACAGAGGTGCCACCAGTTACAAACTCTTACTGAACACTATGAATATAATTATTTGCATAACATAAACCTGAATTTGCAAAATATAAACCTCTTCCTTTGAGGTGAGCTACATAAATGCCCCAGGCCCTTGTGTCTCTTGGCACAAAGGGCTGCCTGTCCTTGCAGGGAGCAGCCAGGAGCCCTCATGCCAGCAGCAGTTTGTCCCACGTCAGAGCTGAGGGAAACTGAGGCACAGAAGAAGAAGGGAGAATCACTGTGTGAGCACTCCTGGTCTGCTGCCATAAACAACAGCTACCAGGGCTACTCCACAACAGCTAGGGAAATCCAAGGTTTCAATGCTGATATCTTGGGGATCACTGCAAGAACAACATTCAGACATGAACAGGAGAGGATTATCTTATCAGGGCAGACAGTGACTGCGAGAGAGTGGCTGGAAAGAAAGGCTGAAACAGGCAGTTGTTCCCTGTGTCCCATCCAGGGCACTCACGTGTCCTCAGGTGCTCCAAAGACTGGTAGAGAGAAGCACCTTTGCATCGTTCACCTGCTCCCAACAAAAGCACACTGTTTGCAGTAGGCACCCAGGTGTGGTTATTGCTGTGAACTCCAATCCTATTCCCAGCTACTAATGTGGGATGATCACGTGCGTGTGAAAATCTGCCCATGCTTCACAGGTGTCCCAGTGCTGTCACGTTCATTGCTCAATACCAGGAGCAGGTTGCCTGAGAGCATCAAGCCCGTAGGAGCAGGACAACACACACCAGCCCTCCACTTTCACACCGTCCATCCTATCTGGATACCTTGGAAGGGTTAATCCGAGGGTTTGCGGCGCTCGGTGTGGCACAGCCGGCTAAGCCAGAGCTGGAACAAACTTGTTCCTTTACCTTCGTGCAGGCAGGAGGCAGCGAGGAGGCAGCGAGGAGGTCGTGTGGCGCCTGGCAGCACATGCCCAGGGTCCTTGCAGCGACTGGGCAGGTCAGGCTGCCCAGGGGAAAAGGTATCCTGCAGCCAGGGGCAGAAGGTGGATGAAAGCCATGGGGTCTGCAGCCCCACTGGAGAGGCCTCCCCCGTGAGCAGGTGCCCAGGGAGATGTGAGGGGAGCCAGGAATCTGCTGGACAAACTCAAGAGCTGGACAGGGCAGCTGGGAACAGAGAGGAGCTGTGCTTCTGCCTTTTTTTGCAGGTTTGCTGTTGCCGGGGAGAGGTTTTAGGCTGTCATCCAGCTAATTCACACCACAGAGACAAGCACTTGAATTAGTTGCATTATCTGCGCCCAGCTAAAGTGGACAAAGGATTAAAGTGTGCTGAGCACCACCACCGTGATTTGCATCTCGGAGCCCCTTCCCACGGGCCCCTTCTGCTCCCAGCCTTTTTTTTTTTTTTTTGTTTTCTGGCTGTGAGCCAGCCAGCATAAGAGCCCTATTTACAGAAATGATGCCTAGGTTAATATTGCAAAGACTTCATCAAAGCTTGTAGTCGCTACTGAAGCAGAAGGGTCTGACCATGGGCCATGAGCTGACCGGGCTGCACACACAGGGGATGAGCCGCAGCCACGCGGCACCGCCCTTCATTTGACCAGTTCTGGTCTCAGCCTGAGGTACGAAACTAACTTTCTGCCACCAGGGCATATTTCAAATAATGAGCAAAATCAAACTATTATTCATCTCTAAAGCTGCACACAAAACCTATATGCAGCTGTTGTGTTAGGGAAAAAACACCATTTGAGTGCTAAGTAAATATTGCACTGTGCAGTGACCTTATGGGCACTTTTTCTGAGCTCATCCAGCTGCCAGAGATGATTATTTTATGCATGTTTATTCATGTGGAGAGGATGGGGAATGCTATTGCTATACGTTCTGTGCTGCCAGTCTCAGAGAAATCCAAACTGGGATCTCTCAGAAGCAGCTCTAGATCTAGAGAGGTAAAGCAAAATCCTATCTGCCATCACTGGATTCTAATTAATTAATGGCTTTTAAAATGTTTTTTCACCACCACCACTTTGTAGGTAGGTGTAGTTTTCCTGAAAGGTTTGCACTGAGCTCTGCTGTGACATGCAACCTTTATAGGCTTCTATTTTACTTGGCATTTGCAGTTTTTCCTCCTCTTCTCGGCATGGGGACTGAGTGACCTTAACAATTGCCAGCAAGGGGACTCCATATGATGAAAGCAGGTGAAAGGGAAAATAAGGGCGGAACTAGGTAAAGCCAATTCATACCTCAGAGGAGGTGTGGTCCTGTCCTCTACCTGGCTGTGGTCACAGTCTTGTGAAATATAAAAGGAGAAGGCAGTGGTTTCTTAAGCAATCCGGTGCCAGGATCCTGTAGTGAGAAGGAAGGGAGGTGCTGGAAGAAATGCAGAGCAAGAAGTCAAGAGTGTCAGCTGGGAAAGCTGTGGGACACCGGTGCTCTGAGCCTCAGGACCACCATCAGCTCTTCCCTGAAGGCCTGTTTGCTGGGCTGAGGGTTGTATGGTAGCTGCACTCCCTTCCCCAGCAGGCTGGCTTAGAGGAGAAAGGAGCTATCATGTCCCAAGGAGAAGCAGCAGGACACGGCACTGCCAAGCCCCAGGACCGGGGATGGGCATGGATGGTCCTGCTGGCTGCAGTGCTGCTGCAAGGGCTGACGCTGGGTTTCCCCTGCTGCATCGGTGTCTTCTTCACGGACCTCCAGCATGAGTTCCAGGCCAGCAACAGCCAGACATCGTGGTTCCCGTCCATCATGGTGGCCGTGCTGCATGGAGGGGGTGAGTGACGGCAGGGAATGGCCTCCTCCACCTCCTGCCCTTGTGCTGCTGGTGGGGGGATGTAATGAGGATACTTGCACCATTTCATTAAGGCGGGCGGTAGAAGGGACTGGGAGGTCCAAGCAGAGTAGCTGTTTAGCAGTACACAGCATCTCCAAGCCACTTGGATCCCACAGTCCAAAGTTAAATGTCCACAGATTCTATGCTCCCTTTTGTCACTCTCAGAGTCAGCCAAGACCCTTGGTCAAAGAAGGCAAATCCCTTTCTCAGCCCAGTTTTTCCAGATCAGTAAGAACATGGTTATTTCTCACATAAGCTCTTTGAACAAGCCAGCACATTGCGCTGGAGCTCTGGTGCTTTCTTGGTTCATCTTGTTCACGAGAGCACATCTCCTTCCAAGTGCCACATGACAGCTCTGTTCTTTGTGGCTGAAGAGATGCCAAAAGTTGAGCTCCTCCAAGCTGCCAGCTGAGGCAAAGCCTTAAAAGCAGCTCCTTGGGTGGTGGCATGGAGCGCACACCCACGCAGGCATCAGGGTGGACATGCGCAGGGCTGGATCAGTGCAGAATGTGGGTCAGGCAGCACCCTCCGGCTGCAGGGGTGGAAGGAGCATTGTGCTCTGTGGATAGTAGAGTGACTCACTGGTTTTCCCCTCAAAATAAAATGTGGGAGCAACACAGGACAGTGGTCCCAGATTCCACACACAGATGCGGGGATGCTTTTCTATTTCTGCAGAGAGAAAACCAAATCCCCAGCAGCTCGAGGACTTCCCAATGAATGGCCTGTGCTTTGTGACCCATACAAATCCTGTGCTTATTCGATAAACAGACAACACAAATCCTACCGGGAAACAGAGGGAAAGTTCCCAGGGTTGCCCATGTATCCAAGCTTCTCCCTGAGTTCATACCTGCTCCCTTCTAATGCTGGTGAAAGTTGACACTACTTGATAAAGGAAAAAAAAACCAACCCCAGAGCCCTGAGTCACACTGATGCGAAGGCTGTGGCAGGTTCAGTCTGTCCCGTGCAGGACATGGCTGGCAGCCACCTGCATAGAATTGAGAGTTTGCACCTTAGCAGAAACAGTTGGGTCCAGAATATCAAGGTGCAGATGGAAAGAGATGTCGAGGGAAGCAACAAGGCGAGGAATCACCACTGAGAGTCAGCAGAAATAGAGCAGTATCCTTGGGGCTTGGAATTCAGAAGCTGTTGGGCATTCCCCATCCTGCCTTCCAGCCCCTGTGATCCTTCTGTGATTAGTGGGAAGGATCCAACTGCGACCTGCTGGCTCTGGGAAATGGTCTGAGAAGCAGCTTGGTTCCAGCATGTCCAGGAAGGACAATTCTGGCAGTATCCACAAGAATGTCAACTATCCTGTCATCTTTAATGAAGTAATTGTTGTGTAGGAGGCTGGAACCACAGTAAAAGGTAATACAAAGACAGCTAATACATAGATCCAAAAGTTATAAATTAGATAAAGAAAGAATAGCCTCATGTTAATGATATTCACAATAGAATTTGTCAGGGCACAGCCAGAAAGTTGTACTTTTCTTGCCAGTTATGTCTCCTCTTGCAGGGTGTTACAGCACAGGGGGGCTTGTTCTTGTCCCCCAGTAGCATGAGGCAGCAGTAACACAAATGAGAAGGAAAAAAACAACAAAATAAACAGAGATTCAAAGCCTCCCTCTCAGGCCAAGCACATATGGCTTTTGCTGCAACTTACGACCTCCTTTGCAGGGGGCCAGGCTCTACTTGATTCAGGTTCTCTGGTTACATCCATCATTTCAGCACTTAAATCTTTCCCAAAATTGCATTCTGCTGTCACCAGTATCCCTTAGAGATGCCTCTCTCTTTTCTTCGCCTTTATTCTTTTTAATTCAGAGAAACTGAAGGGGGAAAAAAATGATTTGCTGCAAAAATTGGAAGAGAAAGGGAAATGGGCAGAGCAGGCTGTTCTCAGAGCAGTCAGTCCTGGGAGAAGGTTCCATGCAGGAGAGGTTTGGAAGGAAACAGGGAAGGGCACAGGGCAAACAATGGCTCATAACTCAACCAAACATATCCCATTATAGGTGCTGTGTTCCTAGGTAAAAGCCATTAACGATTACTTTGTTATAAGATAATCTGAGAGATCTCAGGGTCCTACATCTGTCTCCAAAAGGGAATTTCAGGCCCTTACAGGTTCCTGCTCCTAGATATCCATGCACACCCCAGCCTGTGGACTAACTCATACTTTTGTTGATACAATGCAGTACTTTTGTTGATATTATTCTTGCAAAAGAAAGCACAAAAGCCCCAGGCAAGTGAGAAATAACATTTGAAACCCAGACAACAAGCAACCAGGAACTAATAATGAAAAACCCTTACCGTTTTTAGAGCCAATCTCATTATTTTGTAGTGTTCAATGTATGCCTTCTTGGGCTAGTTAAACAGCAGTACTATCCTTAATGTCTTTAGCAGGAGGAAAAATAATCCAGTCACATTTGCTGGACAGTTTTCAAAGGCCAGTGAAGTCTGAGGCGAAAATCTCCCAAGCAGATCAAAATACAGACAGCTGCACTCCTAATTTTAATAATGTTCCACTGTTCACTTGACTGTGTGGATTTTATTTCAAACCAGACATTGATTTAGGTCACAAATACGCCACAGGTTATATTCCCTACACTGACTGACTCCTAATTCTGCATTTAACACTACTTTTGCATTTGCTTGCATAACCTTAAATGTTCAGAATTGGGAAAAAAAGTTAATAAAACCTGGAAAACTTTGAGGATCCTCAAAGGAACAGGAAAAGAAACTCTACCTTCAGATCCTCTTCTGCCAGAACATGCAGAGAGAAGCACCTTCCCACTGATGGACTGCAGGTGTGAACTAATCTTTCCCTGCCCCAAAATGAAAGATGTTAAATGTCATTAACAAACCAGTAATTTATCACAATCTCATGGAATTCACCAGAAGTCCATTTCCAAGGATTTTAATGAAAATCCATCACATCCTACTTGACGGTCAAAATCCCAGCAGATCACAGACTTCCCCTCAGCCAACAAGCTGGCCAAGCACTTGGGAGGATCACAGAGTATATTTTCTCTTCCTGTCTCCCCCACTACATTAAGCAGCTGGGACAACCCTTGGGGTCTTTAGACTACATCATTTGATAATTGCAGCAATCCAGCAGGTACAAAAATACTTCCTTCTTCCCTAACTGCTTCCCTTTTTCTTTTCTGCTTCCAGGGCCCCTCTGCAGCATCCTGGTGAAGCGGTTTGGCTGCAGGTTTGTGGTGATGGTGGGCGGGCTGCTCAGCGGGCTGGGAATGGTGTCCAGCTCCTTCTGCAAGTCCATCAGCCAGCTGTACCTCACGGCTGGCCTCATCACTGGTACGTACCAGAGAGCAGGGAAACTCTGCTGCTGTGCTGGAGATGGGAAATGGGAGAGCCCCAGCTAAGTGGTCACATTTTTCCACTCATCTATGAAGCAGCAGAACTCAACAGCCTCCCAGCACAGCAGGAATCCTACAGCCACTAGACTTGGCCTTCACACCCCTTTAGCACACACCTCACCCACTCAAGCTTGCTGGGAAGTGCTTCTCTGGAAAAAGCTACACGTCTCCAGAGGGCAAAATGGAGAAAAAGGATGTCTGTTCTTTTTAGTAGCTTCTCAGCCTTTTGTCTTTCAAGAAGGGAGGGTTTTTTGTTGTTTTTCCAATCTTTGAACATAATGTGTTCGGATAATGTCCTTCCCAGATTCCCTGGGCTTGTATTTCACCACTTTCAATCTGGGGGAGAATGGAGACATCTTTTTCTAACAAAAGACCGTGTTGGTTTTGAACAGAAGTAACAGATGGGAACTTTTCCTTTCCAAATATTTCTCCTATGTAACTGACATTCAACTCTTGGTTTTTAATAACACAGAGAAATTAATTCCCCACTCTGGGACCAATCCTGCTGGATCTTGCAAGTTAAGCAGTGGCCACTGCATAGAGAGAAAAACAAGCAACTCCCTGAGCCCTGATGAAAGCATCAGGAAAGCAGCACTGCTTGTTGCATGTGGTGTAAAACCCAAGTTTTTAATGAACAATTCCATAACAACTTTAGGAACTGCAGTGTGTCCCAGAAAAATGTCCGTTTAGATCAGTATATTTACTATACCCAAGAGTACAAATAGTTTAATTTACACACAACATCTTTCTTCATCCCTGGTGTGGGGTTTCTGAGTATTAATCAATCTCTGGGGGCTGTGTGGCCTGGCAGGTCAGAAAATGCTTCAGTGGCAGATGAAGTCATCTGTGGGTACACCCTGAATTTGGGCTCTTTTCACCCTTTAAGACAACATAGAAGGATCATTTACTCTTTTATTCTCACTTTTAGGTCTGGGATCATGTTTCAGCTTCCAGGCAGGAGTGACTGTGCTGGGCTACTACTTTGTACGGTGGCAAACACTGGCCAATGCCGTGGCCTCCACCGGCGTCTCCCTCGGTTTCACGCTGTGGCCACTGCTGTCTCAATACTTGCTGGATGAGATGGGTTGGAGAAACACCTTCCTCATCTTTGGAGGGATACTACTGAACTGCTGTGTTTGTGGAGCCATCATGAGACCCATCCAGCTGGCATCAGGGTCACTTCCACAGTCTGCCAAACCCGAAGAGGAGCCAGGGAGCAGAGCAGAAGAGGCACAGCTGTCCAATGGAGCATCTCCTCACCACCCCATGCTCCAGCAGCACACCAGAAGGACAAAATGCTTCCAGGCTCTGCAGAAGTACCTGGCTTTTGATATCTTCTGTCAAAACAAAGGTTACCAGATTTACACTATTGGAGTGACCTGGATGATGATGGGGTTTGCCTTACCCCATGTCTACCTTGTGCCTTATGCCATCCACAACGGGGTGGAGGAACGCAAGGCAGCCCTTCTCATCTCCGTCATCGGGTTCATCAATATCTTCATCCGCCCTCTCACAGGGCTGCTCTCAGGACACAGAGTCTTCACAGGGAGACGCATCTACCTGTTCAGCCTGGCCGTGCTCCTCTGCGGGCTCAGCAATTTCATCTGTGTCATCTCAGCTGAGTTCAGCGTGCTCATCCTCTACTGCGTCATCCTCAGCATAGCCATGAGTGGCGTCGGGGCGCTCACCTTCCAGGTGCTGATGGATGTGGTAGAGATGGACAGGTTCTCCAGTGCTCTAGGGCTCTTCACCATCCTGGAGAGCATCACCCTCCTCATTGGGCCCCCACTTACAGGTGAGAGAGGCTATGAAAGCTGGCTGGGGGAAAGGTGGGGGTTTGGAAACTGGTGACAAGTGTTTGGCAGCATCAAGAAGAGGAATAAAGGAGTTTCCAGACCCGTGGTGTAGGTGAGTTATGCAAAGGGAGCAATATAAAAGATAGGGTGGGAAAGGAATCATCAGCCTCTTCTGACAGTTGGAAGGTCATTTCTGCAGCTGCATCAAGAGCAGACTGAAAAAATGACTCACTTGGTAAGTGATCTGATAGGTATGGGAGGAACAAGAACTTTTATCCAGTGAGTGGCAAGAAGCAGACAGGAATTACTATGAACTCTTTCACCATTTTGCCAGTTTGCATTGTTTTATCCATGAAGTCTCAAGGAATTGTGAACTTCCCATTAAAAAAATTAACTGTGTTCAGAGTTATTACCAGTCCTACATTATTCAAAAGCCCCATAGTAAAAGCTTCTGTTCAATCTTCTTTCCAAGTTTTGGAGCGTATTAATTTTTCTCTGGAGACAAGAAAGGAGCTAGTTATGACTCTCAGTCCAATAAATTATTCACAGTTCACTCCAAATGTCACTAAGTGACCTGTCCAAGACACACCTGATCCTGCAGTACAGCAGTAAATTCAAAAGACTAACAAACAACAAATGTCAACCTGAGCATGTCAACCTCAGTTCAGGCTTTAGTTCTCTTCTCCAGACAATGAATTGTGGCTACTCAGCAGGAAAATTATGTCTGGTTCAATAATGTGATGGTAACATGCACTATATTTCATGGTACTCCCTGGCATTAGTGTGTCTGTCACTCTTCTCAAAGAGCAAAAAAGGTCCTTTCTTGGACATCTCTGACAGGAGCAGCAGATGGGCAAAACAAAGCACAGTAAAAGCAGCTCCATTTCTGTTTGTAGTCCTAAAATCTGCTACAGAAAAATGCACTGTGGAAAGAAACATCACTAATCTTGGTTGAAAAATACAAGCAAATAAACATTATTCCAGTACTTCCACATTGATAAGCAGCCTATGGAAGGCATCATGTATTTGGCCCAAGCATCACTTTTCCATCTCCAACATTAGTGTTAAATTACTCCCTTGATATCTCATGCTTCTAAATGGTTTATTTGAGGTCACTTAATGTTAGTCATAATCTTGCTGCACTGTGAATTTCCTTATCCCTCATTACACAGGATTAGAGACAAATGTTCAGTTTAGAGACCCTAGTATGTACATTTCTGAGCTATTTCTCTATCTAGTTGTTCTATTTTCTGTCCTAGGATGTAATAGGGTCACTCATTCCAAAAGCCACTGAGTAGCAGTGGCACCAGTGTCCTCTGCTGAGCAAATGAAATGAAGCAGCAGGTTGGGGAAAAATTGCATTTTCCTTTCTTTCCTGATTTCTCTGTGTATTGAGAAACACTTTCTACAGAAGTATCACCTGACTTGAGACTACAAATAAAAAAGTAAACAACCCCTAGAATCTAGAGAAGAGGAGAGAACTTAACTCATCAGAGAATGCTTGTCTTCTGTATATGGCAGTTTGCTGAATGATGCAAGTTTAACATTCAGGTAAGTGTATGCCTTTAGTGTGCCTCTTCTCTTTGGCTAAGCTATGGCTTCTATTTCAGGTCTCCTGGTAGACATAACCAGTGATTTCCACTACGTCTTCTACAACTCCAGCTTCTTCCTCATATCAGCTGCATTATTTATGGGGCTCAGCTTCTGTGCTCTGGAAAAAAAAAACAAATTGAGAGAGGCTTCCAAAGCACATTTGGACAATCCCTCCAGATATCAATACAGTGAAACGTCAACAGAACCAAAGACTGAAAATCAATCCCCTCCAGCAGTTGAGTACATCACGAGTGTATGAAAATAAAGAAGTGGGGGAAAGAGCAACACAATGAAGTGGTCTGTACAAAGCAACACATGGCCCAACACTGGTGGCAGATGAGAAAAAAACAGTCTGCTTTCCACAACTGCCATCTTCCTTTTGCACTTCCACTCCACAGGGCCATGTCAGACTCCAAGACAGCGATTCAGACCACGGGTCCAGCCCAGAACCCAGTGCCAGCCAAGGAGACAAAGCACAAAGATATCTGAGCTCTCCTAAAGCAAACCATGGGATAACAGCCACGGGACCCAGCACCAGGAGACAAAAGCTGTGTCAGTTCAATTGGGTTAAGTCACCACCTTTAAGAGTCAATGGAATTTCACAAGCACGTTGCAGCTGGAAGTGCTGGATAACATGTACTAATGGGTAGTTCTTCACAAAGAAGTACTTTTGCCTTATCTGAATATGCAGTTTTGGTGCACAGGCTTCCTGGTTACTTCCCATGTTGGGGGCGGCAAGACAAACACTTTTCACAGGAAGTGTGTTATTATTTTCCACATCTCTAAATATTTTACAGAAGCAGCTGTGTGGTTGTAGAACTCAAACAAGTGTCTAGTAAGATCAACTATTTTCTCCTATGAAGCATATACTGGAGTTCTTCATGGCAAGGACAGTTTCAAAGCCTCAAAATTCAACTCCAGAGCCTCAAAAAAAAAAAAACCAAAACAAAAAACAAACAAACCAACCCACCAAGCCTTGGAGTGCCTGCTTTGTATAACTACTGGTATCTCAAGTGCTGTTTAATGTAACATAAAAGAGGATTCACAGCTCATGTAAACACACTTCAGCATTAACTGGAACCCATTTGGGGCAGGGAGGGTGGTATTAGACCTAGGAATAAGTACATGCATTATTTCACAGGGCAAAATTCAAAGTAACTGTATGTCCTCTTTGTGGAGATCAATTCAGCTCTTTAGTCTTAGACTTTTGAACCTAATTACACCAGCATTCTCATTATAGAGAACTTTGTACAAACATAACTTATACTTCTTATCAGCACAAGCAGAACTTACAAAGAAATCTGTGGGGAAAGCATACTGAGAAAAGCCAGTGTTGCTGACTTTCTCTCCATACAGCCTCGACTGTAAGTGGCTTTTTTCTGCCGCATTCCCAGGATTTGGGCTTGTCACTGCTCAGATGATGGCTGCAGCAGCCTCAGCATCAGCTCAAGATGCAAACTGTTCATGTTCTGTATCATTCCTGATCCAACAGACGCAGATAACAGCTCATGAAGCACACGGATGAAGATAACCCAACACATCAGAACAATCAAAAAGATGGAAGCACAAAATGGGAGTGAAATGGAAGAAGTAAGAGCTTTCAATGGAACTACAGTGCCTGTCTAAGAACTGTTATATCAAACTCAACTGCAGTGTTTATCTGGAGAACTGTCCTATCAGACTCCTAGTGACAAACCCACAGTTTTCATTAGAGCTCCCCAGACAAAACAAACAAACCAACAAAAAACCCCCACTTTGGATGAAACCACTGGAAAACTGACTCCAAGGTCTTCAGAGACTACGATGGCTTCACAGCTGGCTTTTACACAGAAGAGGCATCAGCCCTTCAGAAGGGTTCCTGCTCCCACAGCTCAGTTATCTTCTCCAGTACTGCCCTGGGATTACGGACCCAGGAGGATTTGCATTGCCTGATCAAACCTACACTTAAATAAGATTATTAGTGGGAGATATACATATCTAATCTCTCATCACATGTGTTTATTAACTTATGTAATGCTTACATTGTCCGTAACTATGAAGCAGACAGGGACTGGTGTCTTGGGGTGACTCCATCACATATATCCCCTATCACGGCTTTATGCCAAACAATTAATTTTGTGCCTTTTCTGTGCCTTTAAACTGAGCTTGAGAGGAAAGAAAAAAAAAAGAGACCAAGCAAACTTTTCAAAGCAGTGTCTCAAGGTCACAGAGATTACACTCCTCTGCGTGCCCTGGCTGCGATAGCATGGGGGGAGCATCCTGCTTGCTTCTTCAGCCAGTTTTTTTGGGTTTTTTTTCCTCTCTCCGGCGTGAGACGGAAAGCTGAACTTTGTTTCCGGGGACTTTGGTTTTTTCCCTTCTTCTTCTTCTGGACTGTTTCAACAACATCAGAACACACTGGGAGAATCTTCCCCGAGGCCCGAGGGGATGGGCCCTCACCCAGCTCCGAGGAGGAGAGAGACCACACCTACAGAAAGACTGAAATCTTCCCAGGTTTCTCTCCACAGTGAGAGGTTTCATTATTTAGCATTATTATCTTTTCCTGTGTGTTTGTTAAATAAATAGTTTTTAGCTCTTTCACTTTCCTTCGAGGAAAATATAATTTTTTCCCAAACCTGGTGGGAGAGAAAGGTAGTTGTAACCTGTTTTCTCTCAGAGGATATATTGCTAAATTTTGGCCAAACCAGCACAACTGGTGCTTCTAATCTCACCAAAACAGCCCACTGTACATTCCTAGGAAAATGAGGGGGCTTTCTCAAAAAAGCAATGAAAAGGGATTAAGTCCCAAACCTCTTCTAGCTATTGCAAATAAACAGCTAAGCAGCTGAACAGATTACCATTTCCTCTGTGTGTAATTCTTAAATTTTAAATTCTGTTCACCTTTCTATGTTCCCTTCCTGTTTTCTTATGGAAATATGAGATTATGCTGCTCCAGATCCTCCCACTGCTACAAATGTCCTGGGCAAACCAGGCAAGATGTGGTATAAGCTACAACCCACCAAAATTTCTCACAGGAAAGGAAACAAAGGTTAGTGAAGGAGCAATGGAATGGCTCCTGTATGGAGCCAACTGCTCCACCTGTAATGCTTTCGCCCTGGCTGCTTCATAAGAAAGGAAATGTACAGGACAAAATCAAAAGATCTTCACCAACTGAAGCTGACACAGAGATCAGCTCCTCCTACACCGAGGCAAAGAAATCTGTTTTGATTTCTTGATTGTGCACAGCAGTGCAAGATAATTTAGGATGGAAAGCCGGGAGAGTGCTTTCCAGAACTGCTTTTTGATATTCCCAGACTCATCACCGGGGTCACTGGGACTTATTCACAGGCACAGGGAGTGTTTTCTGGGCACAAAAACAACCAATTCACAAACCTGTTATTTTAACATTTCTCAGCTTGCTGACTGAAAGCTTTGTAACAGCCGTACAGAACTCAAGCCTGAAAACAGAGTTGTCTCCCCTGGTTACTTTCCACAGACCCTTTAAAAGTAATCCACAACCCACAGGTTTGAAGCAAATCCTCAGCAGACAAGAAGTAACATTTTATGCTGTGTTTCCACAGCTGAATAAGATGTCCGAGCTCCCGTAACTCTCCTTTCCACAGATCTCCTCTCCCACATGTGTTTCCAACCTGAACGCCAAGCTGCCTTGAGCGGGAGCTTGGCAAAGGATAACAGGAGGGACCTGAGCATGCTACAGAATAATAAATATTCTCCCTCAGAGGGATCCTACAGGTGCAGCAACACTCAGTTCTTAGGAATCTTGGGACCAGAAGGAAAAGAAAGCAATAAAAGTTCCCCTCATTAGTTTAAGGTCAGCCCTTTACACAAGGCAACCACAGCCGCACTGAAGCAGTTTCTTTAACACCAGCAGACAGTAAAATAACCCTGGCTTTAATTAGGGACAAACACTAGTAACTCCACCAGGTTACAAATCTCTGAGAAACAGCAGAGCAACAAAAACTGACCAGAATTAAATGTTCCTTGCTCCCCATGTCCCCTCTTGCCCCTCCCCTGCTCCCTTTATCACTGAAGATACTCTGACTCTTTCAAGATAAGCATTTTGGCAAGAAGAATCTTTCCTCACTGAAATGAAACATTCACTGGGAAGCTCACACTGAAATATTGCAAGATCATGATCCTTAAAAGCCTAAGGTTCTCTGCCAGGGTAATATTTGGGAAAGTTTAATATTAATTATTTACATTTCATAGCAATAAACCCCAAATAAAGGTTATAGCAATCTCACACACTCTAAGACACCTCAGAAGTGCAAAATCACTTAATTTAAGAGCTTGGCTTGCTGTTTGCAGACATGGCTAGTAGCTATAAGAAAAGAAACAACTACTAGAAATTAAAATTTCCTGAATTCTGGCTTCGACGTGCTATGGAAGTCACCAGAATAGCCCCTGGAGCTGTGACTACCCTGGCTAGACCAGCCCCTGCTTGGGGAACTGCTGTGGCAAACAACAAGTGCTTGGAGCACTCAGACCATTAAACTATACAGCCAATATTGGGTGAGTAAATGCAGTTCTTACAAACAGAAGTAATAGCATTTTTCCTTTTTAAACACAGTTTTCCCCTGCTTATTAGTCAATCCCAGTAGTGCTCTGTTTGTATGGACTAGCTCCCTGTGTTTGCTTTCTCTGTTCCTGCTTTCCCACATTACTCATTCACCTTCTATTTAGTGATAGATGAGGCTTAAAAGTGTATCAACACTCACCACTTACAAAGGCACACATTAGAGGAGATTTCTTAGTACAGTAGCAAAACATTCTAATATAGACATAGTTTGTAGCACCTTTGCTGATCATCTTCACATATATATACTCAAATAAGACCATAAAAATACATATATATATTTATACATAAATACATAAATACATACTGACTTCTGTTGATAATTATGCTAAGAGCTGAAGTTGCTAGCACTTTGAACTTTTATACCAGGTAGAAATAAATACCTTCCCTTTCATGTTCTGTGTATTCCCACACCATTACAATGTTAAAATATTACTGCATTCAGTGAAGCTTCTTTGTTCATCCTTCTATGTAATGTAGTCATGGGCAGATAATTTTAGTGCTCCCAGCTGTGTGGGTTATCAGCCCACCACTCTTGTCACTGGTGCCATGTGGATCAGTCCATGACTAATTTGCTTGATATGAAAATCAATTGTATTTGAGATAACACAAAAGACAACATGTTCTCACGGCCTGTTCCTTGCCTTATCCACAGAAGAACATCCATGCATGTAATTGCTTCAATAAAAGCAGTACAAATTTCTGCAGAGTCCACTCCCACAGTTTATGATCTTTATTAACCTTTACCTTGTATATTTACACGACATGAACCATAACTGAACCCTCTTGCAGCACGTAAAATTGCAGTGGTTTCACTGAGCTGTGTTAGTTCAAGACAAGAGAATTGCTCTGCTCTGTGCCCAAACCTTTGTAAAACCAAGGTGGAATCACCTACTGCTCTTTCAGTTCACTCCTTGGCTTTGTTTCATTTTCTTCCCAGATAATTTACCTCACTCTACATGTATGTTTTTACCTTTTCTCCCTAAACTTCGTGAGTTGCAATCCCATTATTTAAACTGGAACTGGTCTAGCAGCAGCATTACCACAAGGACAGCAGCATTGGGATGGAGCAGCGAAACATATACAGAGGTGAAAATTCTTCAAGTCAGTAATCAGTGGGGAAAGGTCAGCTGCTTTGCAGAACAACGCGTTTAAACAGCAAAGCTTTGCCATATAACGAGACAGTCAAATAGCTCGACGCAGGTTCATTTATTTTTATATATCNGCGACGGGCAGGCTGTGCGTGCAGTGCTGAGGCGGCCCAGCCCTCGGTACACCCGGTCCCTGAGCCGACGCTGCCCGGGGGAACGAGCAGCCCGGTGCGATGTCCCGCGATGGAACTGGGTCGGCTGGAGTACCTGCAGGCGCTCGTCACCGAGTTCCAGGTGACGGACAACACAGGTAACAAACGGCGCTGGTCGCTCGCCCTCTCCGTGTCGAGCGTTTCCTCACACACCCGGCCCTTTTCCCTTGCAGAGGCCAAGGAGCAGGTGCTGGCGAACCTGGCCAACTTCGCCTACGATCCCAGCAACTACGAGTACCTGCGGCAGCTCCAGGTGCTGGACCTGTTCCTCGATATGCTCACCGAGGACAATGAGGCCCTCGTGGAGTTTGCCATGGGTAAGGGCTGCCCCGAGCACCCTCAGCTGTCGCCTGATCAAGGGACACCGGGCCCTGCGCTCGGTTCCGTCGTTAATCCTCCCCAAATTCAAGCAGGGCTCCAAAAACAAACCCACGCTGTGCTGATAAAGCCTCCTTTAGTGCAGAATGGGAGAGAAGTCAGAGGCGGGCATGACCCTCCATGTCCTCACAGAGCTTAATGAAGACACTATCTGGAAAGCATTTTGGGTTGTTGTTTTTTTTTTCTAAACAATACGTGATTAACTTTTTACTGAAATCTCTCCTATGGAGAAGCAGTCATTAATACATAGATCTTGCCAGGTCTGTTGTACAGATCCATGTAACCATTCTGCTATTGGCAACTGGTCTTGTAGAATACTACTTGACATTTTTTAATAAATCCTCTAAGGAACTGCCTTACTGTGATTTTTCATGGTCTGAATGTAAGCTAAGGGGCCTGTGAGCAGTTCTATGAGATGATACTAAACTTAATTGATTTTTAAGGTTTGTGGCTGCATCTCAAAGTTTCAAGTTTCAAACATTCTGTGGTTCTTGGCCACTTACTTTTGTTATGTCCATTCTCTGGCTTCCTGTAGCACCTGCTTGTGCCTTCCATTAGGGATGAGTGATCCTGGAATCATTCTGTGGAAGCAGTTATGTGCAGCAGTAACAGTGCCCTCTAATGACACACAGGAGGAGGAGTGTGCTGGTGGAAAATGTCGGGAAAGAATCAACAAAACATGGCCTAGGGAACCATTAATAATTTTCCGTCCAAACAGAAGATCTGGATGTTAGAAACAAAAAGAGCAGTGAATTTGGACAGACACTTTTCTCTTGCTGTTCCAGGTGGTCTTTGCAACCTGTGCTTGGATAAAACAAACAAAGAGTACATCCTGGAGGCCAACGGGGTGGAGCCCATCATCAACTGCCTGTCCAGCTCCAATGAGGAGACTGTGGTGTCGGCCATGACCACACTGATGTTCCTGACGACGCCGCGGTCACGCACGCAGACCACGGCGCTGCCCGTGGTGGAGTGCATGCTCCGCTTCTCGCTCTCGGCCAACACACGCCTCAGCAACCTGGCATCCATCTTCCTGCAGGACTACTGCAGCCCTCCGCAGGTGGAGGAGGCCAGGAACCTCAGCAGGCACACGGCAGTGGGGATTCCTCTGCCCAAGGACTGAGCGTGGGGCTGTGGAGAGGGGAATCTCCCGCTGTTCTCACTTTCTGCTCAGCGGGTCTAGAGCAGCATTAAAGAGGGGAGTTGGTCCCACCAGTGCTGGGGTTTAGTTAACAAAGAGGATGGGACAGCACTACCATGGCAGCTGGGCCAAGCACACAGCTAAGCCTGCAAGCAAATATTTAAAATAAAGCAGGTCATGGCTGCACATTGGAGAGTACTTTGCCAAGTGCAGCTCAGCACCCAGCTTGCACAAGTAACCCTTCCCAGCAATGAGGGTTTTTCTGCTCGGATTAGTGGGCAGAATTATATCCACTCCGGTTCCTGGCTAGTTGTGCTGCAGCTCTCCCCTTCAGTGTCAGTGATGAGTAACACTGAGTGTCAACTCAAGTGACTGAAATGTCACAGAAATTGATTCCTCCTGCAGAGAAAGGAGTTTCCCTGCCCTGGCAATTCACAATCTCTGCATCCCTGTGGCATGAGTTATGCCATCCTCTAATCATGGCACAGGCAGCCATCTAGGGAATCACTGCATAGGGCAGGCTGTAGCTACCCTATAAATGAAGAAGTGGTAAGTTTTTCTTTAATTACCACTGGTGAGAAAGGTGAAGTAAAAAAAAAAAAAGGGGACTCATGGCAGTCTGGCTCATGAGAAGAGCTGTCTTGTAAAAGCTTCTCTTAATAAAACATTAACGTAAATGCTGTGTAATCAGTTCTGTGTGAGCTCATGAATATTTTTCTCCAGCACTTGCAGCCTTGGCCCACTCTTACTGAAGCACACGGGCCAGAAATCGAAGCCAGCTTAGTCTCTTTTCATTATCAGCCAATGAGGCAAGAGAAAACCTAAGTGCTAGGGTGGCTAAACACATAACATTTAAAAGGTTTGACTGTTGAGCCCAGTGCTCCCTGACAAGACACCCACACTGGATCTGCTCACATTTCAGAGCCTTCCTTCTTCCTCTTTTTCCCTCCCCTCTGCCCCCAGACGGCACAAACCAAACAGGAGTGAGGTTAAACACACACAAAAATCCAACCACAGCTGCTTGTGGTTTATAGTTTCTCTTCTACAGCAAACATCCAAAATGCTACAGAGATTAACTGAGTGCAGAGCAATCTTCCAGAAGCCCAGAGCACTGTGTCTGACAGGGGCAGCTCATTTACTGTGACTGACCCCTGCAGTGACAGTGCCTGCTGGGCATGGCAGGGGATGGGCTGGTTGTTCCCTGGCACTGGGGAGAATGCAGCATCCCCTTCCTGCACTAGTGCCTGCGCTTGCTTTCCAGGATGGCCTTCCAGTTGTCAGCCCAGGAGCGCAGGCGACGGCGTGGGGCCGGCAGCTGGACATGCCTGTTGTGGCAGCAGGTGAACAGGATGTGCTCCCAGCTTGGGTTCGGCTCCGCGCCTGTGGGAAGGAGGAAAAGCTGCAATCAGCTGGGGGTGGCTCCCCAGCCAGCAGCCAGCCATGGAAACGCTGTTCAAACCTTGGATGGTGTCCTTGTCATCAAACAGCAGGTCAGCAGCCACCACGGTCTTGTCTCGGGTCAGAATAATCCGCTCCACAAACTCGGGTCCCAGGTGTTTCTCTACCCACTTATACTGCAGAGACAAGGAATAGGAGAAAATCCCGCTGTGCTCTCAGTTAGCACATCACTCATGTCAGACCAGCCCTAATAGAGCAATTTTTTCCGCCTGTAAACCTTCATCTGTGTCTAGGAATCCCCACATGGTGACTGGCTGCAGCCCAGGATGCTGATTAAACCTGTCTGTGTGACAGCCATCACTCAGCACTGCCCTGGCTGTGCCCAACTGTTGCGTTTGTGAGAAGCACTGGCTGCTTGCCCAGAGCACGTGGGTTGTCCCCATCTAAGTCATTCCAATGACCAAAGTCCCTCTTCCATTCTCGTGCCACTGGCAAGAAGGATTTAGTCCAGCACTACAGCTTCCTCAACACAGCACTGGCCTCTTTTGGGACATCTCAGGCTCCAGATTTAGACTGAAGTAGGTTTTGTTGGTTGATGGTTCTCCAGAGTGGAGTCCCCTGGGAGTACCCCATCCCTGTGGGCTGCACTACAACAGTTCCTTTGCTGTCACCTGCTGACACAGCTGGTCCCAGCCCAGCTCCAAGAGCCCAGGGCTCACGTGCTCCACAGTAATTCTGGAACCATGTGGCACTTGGAGACTCCCTGTCCTGAGTCATTGCTCTGTGTGTGGGAAGCTGTCCCTCAGACAGGGATGGAGGGAAGCCTGGCAGCTGGAGCAGCTACTGTCTTTAGAAAGGAATAGCTCCAACTTGGGTAGTATGAAACAGCAAGGCCTTGCAAAAGCAGCATTAAACCCAATACAAACAATTCCCTCCCACCTTTTCCACGATACAGTGCTCGTATTTCCGGAGAGGGCTTGTGCAAATGAAGACTTCAGTGCTGAAAAGAAACAGCCTTTGTTAGCAGTGAGGGGAAAGCATGTAAGGTCCTGGAGAAGGGCTGCAGGGTGTGAAGTGTCCTTACTCCTGCATGTGGAGCATCTCCTGCACAGCTTCCAGGGCTCCTGGAATTGGATCCAAGTCTAGGAAGAAGCCAGGCGACTCATAGACACTGGCTACCTTGGCCTGCAGGAGACAGAGAACGATGAGCAGCGGCTGTGCTCTGTCACAGCACTTTTCAGTCACCCCCTGTGTGACAGCCCAGTGCTTCCCCTCAGGAGTGAATTATAAAATTTCTCACCTTTCACTTCTGGGAAAGGTCCAGTTTGGGCACACAAGAAGGAGAAGTCACTTTCTGGTGGTTCATGAGGAGGCAGAGCTGCCCCTGGCCTGGCTTTGCCCCTACAACCAGCCCTGACCCACTGGAGTCTCTGGGGGCTGAGGGAGGCAGAGCTCCCACCCCACCCCTTCCCAGCAGGTCTCTTTCAGCTGACTCTGCTGGAAACCAAAGGAACAAGTTGGAGGCTTCTCCTCCTCTGTCACATTTGGCTGAGATTTGCTGAGGGCTCAGGAATTCACTGGGGATGGGTGGGGTGACACAAGTGCTGCCTATCAGCCCCCTTTTCCTTCAGAGCAGACAGGGCACAGCGGTGACGGTGCCAATGGCCGGGCCAGCACAGCCACACCCCTGGGGGGGAATCCATCCAGCAAGAGGGAAGGATGAGGATGAGAGTGCTGGGAAAGCTCCGTGTCTTTGCTGCTTTTTATGATTTTCAATCACCCACTTAAAATATTGTTGAAGGAGCAGACCTTGGCTCCAGCCTGGACGGAGCTGCTCCCCTGCGGTAAAGAGCTGGTGCAAAGTCTGCTCCAAAGAGTCTGAGACTGCAGCAGGAAGTTCAGAGGTGATCCCTGTGCTTCCCCAAGAACCTTTGGCTCTGTGAGGTGACCTGTGCACCCCATGAGCCCCATCTGGGCTGGGTTTGGGGGTGCTGTGGGACACTGCTCCCCTCACCTGGCTCAGCACTGGGCTGAACTCTGCAATTAAAGGCTTTATCCCTTTTGTGTCTGCACCTGCTCTTGGTGTAAACCCACCTTCCATACAGGCATGTGGGATGCCACGTGAAACAGAGAGGAAATCAATGATAAACAAGTGGGGAAGGAGGTTAGCTCTAAAGGTAGAATCATTTTTGAGTGAGTGTAAATAGGAAAGAAACAAGATTACTGCAGAAACAATGTTATCCCAAGCTAACATAGCCAAAAATGCGACAAAAAGGTATTTAATATGATACAGTATAGTGGCATCTTTACTCTCTAAAAGGAAAAGCAGGGCAATTTCCAGGTAGGACTGTCCTTCCAGTCCTCGTTCTTCTTAATTTACTGGTAAGACATTTTCACACCTTTTATTATTAGGAAATTTACTGCTTTGAATCCAGCTCTGGTTAGTTAATTTTAAGGATTGCTCCCTGGTGACTGTTCAGTGGCCTGTGTTAAACAAGAGTGTTTCAGAGCAGGTCACAGATGATGGGTTTTCCCCTTCCTTATCCCACATCCCACCATGGCAAAGGACCCACAGCAGCACCAAGGGCTGAGGCCCCTTCCAGGCCTAAGTTTCATCCTAAGACAGAGAGATTAGGCTTCCAATATCTCTTTACCCTGAGACACACAAATCTTAACTTCCTTGGGGTCACGTAGTGAACTTCAGATGTGTCAAAGCAGCATTTTTCCACAAGCATTAAAGTCATAAGTTGCCATGCCACTGAACAGTTTGGAAAACTTAATTCTTGTTAAGTATTCTTCAAAGGCAGGCTGCAGCCTTTGCTTAGAAGAGTCCAGCTCTAAAGAGTCCAGCTGAAGGTCTCCTTGTTCCGTATCATCAGTGGAACATCAACATAAAACCCATTTCAATTAAGCAGCAGTGAGGAGTTAAACCAGACTCCCAGATCCCGAAGCTCACTCAGTTATCACCACCTACAAATACTCATAAATCAACAGCCAGAAAGTTGGAAGCACTGTCTGGTTTCACACGCAGATCAGAAGAGGTTAAGGAGCCTGTCTAGGTGCAGACATGGCAATCAGATCTGCCCGGGTCTCTGTTTCCATGCAAAGCCTCCCTGATCCCAGCAACAATTCCCTGGAGCTCTTCCCAAGGAGATTGAATTACAGACTTGGGGCTCGTGTCTGAAAGCTCTTTTATCCTACAGCAAGACACCAGAAACTGGCAAGTTTCCACCACGTCACAAAAAATGTCTGGCTTTGTTGGAGGAAGAAATTTGATTTGATGACTCTTGGAACCAAAAGCCATTTCCTCTCGTAAAAAAGTGACTAGAAATAGAAAGTAAAACCATTTTCTTTCCTCATTTTCATGCTACCAATGCTGAAAACTTCCTTTTAACTTCCATTAGTAAGATAACAATATGGATACAAAACTGGAGGGACTATATCTGTCCCTAAGCTTTCCCATTTGCAGGATTTAAAAATAATTTGAGTAATTTTTACCACTGGTGGGGATGTTGAAGCCTTTTCTTCAAGCTGTCTGGGGCCAGGAAACATGGAGGTAAATCCCCACCAACAAAATGGCCACACACACAGGAGGGCACACAGGCCAGTGCAGTGAAAAAATCTTGAACGAAATAAAATGGATTAGAAAGCCTTCTAAATAAAATGGATATACAGTGTGAAATTAATGATCAACTTGCAATCAAAACAGAAACAAAAATGAAGTAATAGCTCAAGTTTCAAGGGGCAGCTGCTCAGCACCAACTAAGCATGAACACCACTCAGGAAGAGGTGATGCATAAATCATCACCACAGCACTTCCCAGCCCATGCCAAGAGAATATTCCACACCCTGGAAGTTCATGGACAGACACAGCCAACACCTGCCACAAAGAGCCAGGTGTCCAGCTGACCCCCTGGTGTCCAGCTGATCCCCTCCTTTCAGCACTGACAAACTGCAGGCTCAGTTTCCCTGCATGGACACGTGGCCCCACAAACTGTCTTGTATGGTTCCTGCCAAAGCCTTCCCTGCAGCTGGAGCCAAGGACAGACTTTCCACGGGGATTCTCCTGCCCCACAGACACCCTATACAGCCACAGCAGAACAAACAAGGGTTCTGTTTTTAAACTAATGTATGGTGTTTACATAAAACCGACAGCAGCCTCAAATCTTTAAAACTGTAACTGTGTTGTTCTGCCAAACATACCTAAACCAGCCCAAAGCTCTAGAGATTACTGAAGGAGACAGACACACAGCACAGCTCCATAAAGCTAATTTCCTTAGGAAGCCAGGCTAGAACAGCAAGATAAGAGCTTTCTGCCACTGCTGGTGTGCGTGGGATTCAAACCAGTTATCTGGTTATTTCATTGCCACACCTGGGTGTCTGGGGAGGAACAGGATGAGCATGAACCAAATCAGGGAATGGGGATTCCAGAAATAGAACAAAGTGCAATTCTCTGGATAGATCAGACTGCAGACCTTCCAAAAAAGAACAAATAAAAAGTCATGACCCCTTAAATTTCCTGCAACTTTTTTTTTTGTCCATGAGATTCACTTAAGGAATAGTAATTTAAACAATAAATCATGGTTTTTTATGCAAAATAATAGCCAAATTTATGTCTGCTGACTATATTTACAGGCTTCTGGTTCCAGGAACTTTTGACCATCAGTAGTCATTGATTAGAACTCAGGCAGCTTGGAGCCTGTGGAAATGCTGACTGGATCCAGCACTCCTGCCCCTTACTCTGGTGCAGGAGCCTTTACCTTACTATGGAACAGAAATAAAATTAATGTGAATTGTCATTTCTTAGCAGTAAAACCCCCAGGCTCAGTACACGATCTTAAAATGAGCAATGAACTTCTCAGGGAACATGTTCAGCACAACCCGGATCAGTGGTTTCCTTACCAAGGCCTCAGCTGTCCTGTGGTGACCAGAAGGAAAGGTGAAGTCTAGATTCACAGTATTTCTAATTTTGTGTTTCATGCAGCCTTAATTTGTGTAGTGATAATCAGTGACTTCTTCCAGGAGGATCAGCAGCCCTTTACAGAGGGATGTGTGTGTGGGAATTCTGTCCTCAAACCATTCACCGAACCATCTTCAGCTTGCTCTTTACCTACTCATGTTCTTGCTCTTGCTGTGCAGCAGAACATTTACTTACCCAAAGCTCCCTGAGCACTCTGCACGTGCTCACACGGCTCCACAGCAGGACAAGAACTATAAATGTTATATCTGGGTTTGTACAGAATGAAATCCTGTATCCATATTCCCTCTGCATGCCCTGACAAGCACGGCAGGTAAGAGATCAGGAGCAGCGCAAGAAGGCTGGTGGAACACCCTCCATCCATGCAAACTGCTGCCATTTTGAATATTTGCTGATGGCTGAATGACTAACAGAGAGGTTTGCAAAGCAAAATTACAAATACTGTAAATCCAGACTTCACCCTTCCTTCTGGTCACCACAGGACAGTCGAGGACTCTGTCAGGAAATGGAACAGATGCTGATCTGGGCTGTGTTGTATACGTTCTCTGACAAGTTCACTGCTCATTTTAAGATCCTTTACTGAGCCTAGGGGTTTGTTACTAAGAAATGACAATTTCATTTCCCTCCTGTCCCACAGAGTGGCTCCTGCCACTGGCTGATAGACAGGAGTGTGGATCCAGTCAGCATTTCCACAGGCTCCAAACTGCCAGAGTTCTGATCGATGGCTATTGATGGTCAAAAGTTCCTGGAACTAGGAACCTGTACATATAGTGAATAGGCATGATTTTGGTTGTTATCTTACATAAACAAATATGACATTGTTGAAGTGAGTATTCCTTAAACAAATCCCATTTAAGTATACATAGAAAAAAACCTGCAGATAATTTAAGGGGTTTTTAAAAACCACTGGTCCCACGCTGAGCTTTGCACAGCCCGGCGGGCAGGGAGAGGTTTCCCAGCGGGGTGGGGAGGGTGTGTTGGCTCCGCAGCCGCACTCACCGCCAGGTCCTCCCGCAGGCTGCGGTACTGCTCCCGCACCGAGAAGCCCCTGCGCTCCGCCAGCTCCACGCGCGGCTCCGCCGGGAAGCGGGCGCGGAATTCCCGCAGCACCGCGCCCTCGAAGTCGGCCAGGACCCCGTCCATGTCCACCAGCACCCGCAGCGGCGCGGCCGCGCTGCCCATCCCGATCCCAGATCCCGGCCCTCCGCTCCCGGCACACGCGGGTGCAGCGCCCCCGGCTCCGGCACACACGAGAGCGCTCATGCATATGTATTAACTACATGAATATGCATGAGAGGGGCGGAGCGGAGCGCGTCGAGGGCAGCCCTGCGTGGGAACAGGGTGGGCTCCAGCAGGAATAGAGGAAAAGCCCACAAAAGCCGCCCCCCGGCGCCCCTGGGGACCCCGCAGTGGCCGGGATGCGGCTGCCACGTCTCCCCCGAGGAGAAAGACGCGCAGTGGAGCCTCAGCAGCCATCACGGAGCATTAACAAGTTCCCCTGGGCATGGGGCTTGCAAAGGAAATATTAATTTCTGGGTTATTCCCCATGCTCTCTATGCAGTTGGTGCACATCAGCTACAGGGAACCACCCCCCGCCAGATGGAGGAGAGGAGGAGCACGTCCGAGCAAATCCAGCTCGGTGGGTTCAGCACCCCACGGCAGGGCTTCTCCAGCTTCTCCTGCAAAGCCAGGATGCTTTCAGGCACCGGTTCTCCCAGGAGAAGGGTGGAAAAGGCACCAGCATTCACGGGGCCCCCATACAGATCCTCTGCTGTGGCTTATTGGGCAGCAGAGCCCTGCCAGGACAGCAGAGAACTTCATAGTTTGGTCTCAATTCCACCCCGTCCATTTTTAGGGTCCTCCTTTCTTTTCTCTTTAGTGAGGACAATAAACTTTCGCAATTTCCTTGAGATAAAACAGTATTTTGGGTAAAGATTATATATATCAAGCCATATTCCACAGTTTTCTGATCTAGAAGACAAAAATGAAGAGAGAAGTCCAATTCTCTCTTCAGGGGAAGATGGCATATGTTGGTGACCTCAAGCCAGGTTTAAGAACTCTCCTCTGTTAGAACAGGGCAGGTTGGCTGAGACAAGGACAACAGAGAACAAAGCAAAACCAAAATCATGAAATAAAACCCACACAGGAAACACTGCTTCAAAATTTCTATATTATTTACTTTTAAGCAACAATCCAGCTTTGTGAAATTACAACACACACTTTAAAGGATGAGATTTTCACCTCATGGTCAAGCACCAGCATGATCATGCACAGCATTGAGTCAGTTGTAAAAAAAAAATGCCCTGTAATTCTTATTTATATGATCCACTCCACCTTTACTGAATAAAGTCCGAATCAGCCCCTTCCCAACACTAGGCCAGGTGGCTCTGGTCATCAGCCCTCTATTTGGCACAGACCCTGTGTCATAGTAGTCCAGTATCAAGATTTATTTTGTTTTTAAAGGCAGCATGGTGTACATTAACCACTTAATGATTTGTATGGCACAGCAGGGCACAAGGCATTTACCACATGCAGTCAATGAAGCCTTTTAGATCCCTAAATCCCACATGTGGAGGAAGGGACTGCTCTTGCTGATTGTTTGCTGGCCTGGTTAACCAGGATTCTAGACCCTTGTAAAGCTAAAGGGTTCTAAAAAAAAAACAAATCTCAGTACAAAAACCCTCTAAGCACACTTAGAACCAAGCTACTCTCCTTTGAATTACATTACAATACTTCATAAAGCTTTCCCTCAAGTCTATCACTAGAAAACACTCATGTCACTTCCAGTAGATCTGGGGGAAACACAGGACAGAAGTGGAAAAAAACCCTTGATTTCAAAAAAAGATGGAGTACATAAAGTGCTTCTCTTTAATGAAAGAAATTTGAGATGTACAGTCAGGCTCAAGTTGTGCAGTTCACAAGCATGGGGGAAAGAAAACAGACACGAGTTCAAAACAGTCAGGAAGGGAAAGGTTTAACCGAGGACTAGGCTGGACTTGCCACCGGGTGGATTTCTCCTGGAGGGTGCAGGTGCTGGTGCTACTGGGCTAGGAACAGGTGCAGCAGGCAGGGACTTTTCTTCACTCTGACCTGGGGCAGCTTCTACATCAGCCTCAGTGTTTTCTAGAAGAAAAGAAGCTTTTAAAGTGTTTGATGTGGATGATGAGAGCCAGATGTTTGGCTGGCTCAGATGGAAGCTCAGCTCCTGTCAGTTTTGTCCAGGGGTACAGACACACTCCAATGCTGTCAACCACTGGCAGGGCAGATTCAGCCCTCAGAAGTGTTTCTCAGATCAAATCTGAGGCCTTACAGCTCAGTCTCAGGCCTTCAGCAAGAGTCACATTCACCCAGCTGTTATTAGGGGACATCAGCAATTAATTTTATTTAATGACAAGCAGCTTAAGGCTTAAGTCTTGTACATATAATTAGTCAGCATTGTGACTCTGGCATTGTCACTCGAGTTTGAGCAGGTGCTGGGAGAGTCACAGCAGCACCAGCAGGAGCTCAAACTGCATCCCCAATTTCCTAACTGGAGGGAAGAGGATCTGACACACTTCTGAGGCTTCACACAGGACACACCAGGGAACAGCCATGCATGGGGAGGCTCTGATTGTACACTCCCTGGAGAGCACGTGATAGTTTATTTTAAATCCTTCTGAGCGACCACAAGCAAAGACAGGGCATAGAAGAAATTCTTCACAGGAAGCACTTTATATACTGGAGCAAACTAATGTTTCTGCTTTGTTGACAATTGAGTACAGCAAATACATCAGCATCTCACATTTTTACAGGTTAGCACAACCAGTTCTGAACCAAAGGCCCAAATCACCACCAAGTAGCCCCTGATATTGAGGGTGAAGATGAACCTCAACTGTTTTCAACAGACTGCTTTGTTTCATTTCATGCTCACTAATTCTGGGTTGGAGAATTCAGAAAACTGCTGCACATTCACCTTAAGCTTCATGATTTAGTAGCTCTTGATCAAATTGCCTTCCCCAGCCTTCTCTTCAAACTGAACAGGCAAAACTGTCCCAATCTTCCCTCACAGAGCAGTCACTGCACCCCATCATCTTCCCCATCACCTTCCCTGTCACCTCCACTAAAACCCCCTGCTCTTCACGTGTCAAGGACTGCACACAATTCAAGGTATTACCACTGTTTACAGAAAAAAATTATGTCATTTTCCATCCTCTCCCTGATGAAATTCAGTATTTTCCTGGCACCTCCAAACACCTCAAAGAATTTCAAGGGGAAGGACTCGAGGCAGATCCTGGGAGCATCACAGCACAGAGCTGAACGTAAGCCTGCCATGGTTTAGTTTTTGGGGTTTTTTCCCCCCTCTAGATTCATACTTTACACTTGCTTACACAGGGATTATCCTGCCTACCTCATTTAGCTGAGTCCTTCTGACAGTGAGATTTTCCCACCATCAGCACAATTTGACTACTTGAAAGAGGTAGTATCATCAACAAAATCGGAGACTTCACTGTTCATTACCTTTTCCAGGTCACAGACGATGGGACTGAACAAAACCACCCCCAGCATCACCTCCCATAGCTCATTTTTCCAACCTGAAAGGCAATTACTAAGTCCTACCCTTTGCCTCCTATTCTTCCTACCCCCAGCAGCAGCTTGCCTCAAACCCTGTGTCAACTCAGTATATTTTTTTCAATGCAAAATGTTATCAGAAACACCAAAACCCCACTTGAGTCCACTGAACCTCATTCATGCTTATAATAACCTCAAAGAACTCCAGCATCTGAGCATAGTCCACATGCAATCAGGAATAATCTCCACTACAGGTTCTCTGCTGTTCTCACTAACCCAGCATAGCTGAAACAAACACTTAACACCACATTTTAAGCCTGAAGCTCCTGTAGCTGCTGTGTCCCAATGTCTGCTGACTCAGCAAGTGCTGAATGTCCCTGCCTGGGGACAGTCCCAGCACTGTGCAGGATCCAGGCTCCACCTTCCTGTGGGTCATGTACAGTCGGGCACTGCTGACACTCCATTGGGCACTGTCTAATTCTCCTTAGCTGCTCACATTCATTCAGCTCACACTGCCCCTGACTCACAGAAGAAACAATAATTACCAGCACAGGAGGCTTTGGGGGAAGTTTCTGTAGCTCCTTGTGTAGCTGATACACATTAGCACTTCCCACATAATCAAAATAAGTTTGCCAACCTGATGAGTGAAGTGGTAAAACCAACAGGATCAGATAAAATATTAAAGCTCTTCCCTTCTCAGAAAGGATCTAATCCCTGAAACATCTCCCTGCTGAGTGCACTGCAAGCCACTGGGAACTCTAGATGCCCAGAAAGGAACTACAGCTCCCGAAGAGGAAACAAGAGCCCTGCTGCAAAAGAAATGGGTTTTTTACCCTAGACAACCTTGATTAACAAATATACACATTCCACCTGACACATGGAGGAATGACACAGCCAGATCAGCAAGACTGGGCTCCACTGAGCTACAGCACCCAAAGCTGTCAGTGGTAGGAATTAATTTAACAATCCATCAGGATGTTTAGGTATCTACCACAGACACCATTTGCAGGAGGCATTAATTTCTACTCCTTCCTGAGTACCATCAGTAAAAGTTTAACATTCAAACCTTTGCCTGCTATTTTTATGTCATCTTGGCCACCTTCAAAAATTTAAATTTCAGTCATGGCCACAACAGGAAACAACCCCAGTTACTTTCCATAACACTTGTTTTTTAACCACCTCCCAGCATAGATTTACCTGACCCTTGATAAGAACTTCCTTCACTGTCACTTGCCAGAAGCAAACCAAAAGACAAATACAACATCTGTAGAAATGTGAACTTTTTTAAAAAGTCAGGAATACCACTTTGCACTCCAAGTTTCAAGCCAGCTGTCCTGATCGCAGGCAGCCCTATTTCGGCTTCCTGGCACCCCAGTCCTTCTCAGCTCCCTGCTGTTTGTGGGATCTCATCTGCCCTGTGGGGAGCGGGTTTAAACAAGCACCAGGAAAAGCAGCAGAGCCCTTAGAGCAGTTTTCTTCTATTAGCAAACCACATCCTCCTACTCAAGGCATAAACTCTAGATGCCTACAGTGCTAATTAAGATCAGACAGACATGGGAAAGAAATCCTAGAGCCTGTACAGTTGGATTAGAAGCAGCCTGCTAGAGAGGCAACACTTATTTTGGGCACAGATACCACTCAGAGGGAGTAGAGAAGTTCTGGAAAAGCTTCCCCCCCTCCCAGCAGAAGTCTTTTCAGGACATGGAGGTGCTAATGGCCTCAGGGATGTCCCACCACTCTTAGGTGTTGAAAGTAGCACTTGGAAAGCAGCAGTCAACACACACATTCCTGTCATCAGGAAGTCAGCTATTCCTAAAGTGAATCTTGCAAAGGAGACATTTCCAGCCTCAGAGCTAGAAAAAGCACTTGAAGGGGAAATGCCTCTGTTTACAGGCGATTTGCAGTATGCAGATCAACTTCCTTGGCAGAAATCAGCATTTAAAAAGCAACAGGAAGTTAAGAGCTGGTTAATGCAGCCACTTCCAGAAACAGTAGCTGGGTTTGATTCTTTCTGTGAATGTGGAGTTTGCTGTATGAGAAGACAATGGAAAAGAAGGAAACTGCTAAACTAAAATCAGTTATTTTGATTGTCCTATTTAATTATAAGCAACCCTAACAGCAGTCTGGCCTTTCAGTCACTGAACTCTTTGCAAAACAGTCTCCACCTTACCTTCTAGTACTCAGACAAATCTTGACACCAACAGCTGCTGGCAAAATAAACCAACAGGACTGCTCTCCTTTTTACCCTGATGAGCAACAGCACTCCACCATTTCCCTCCATGCCCACACTCCACTGAAGCAGTCAGTCACTTTGCTGATTTGACAGATTCCAGTGACAAGCCCAGGCTGCCTCTTTCCTATAAATGACCATTTATAGATCCCACATCCTCTTCTACTGCTAAGCCATCTGCAAAAGGCTTTTACCAGAGGAGTCCAAGGGAGTTACTCACCAAAAATGTCACCACCAACATCTCCTCCCTAGAAAAGAGAGAGGAACATGTTACATCTCATGTTTCACAAAGCATTTTCCTATTCCATGGAGTGGATACTCCTCCATGGTGTGACCACTGGCACATGGTGTGACTGGGCACACTGCTCTTTGTGGCACCACATTCTGAGCTACAGACGCAGGGAGGCACTTTTAGAGCAGCAATGGGCTCTGAGGGACAGAACTCAGAGTGGCACAGTGGGTTCTGCACTCATAATCTGCAGATTGAAATCATGGGTTTGTAAGCACCATTTCTTACAGACTGACTTATAACTTCACCAGCTCTTTACCTAACAGTCTTCTAAGAGTTGAAACAGATATTGGAGTAATCCTGATGACACGTGGCACATTTGTTATTCCCGCAGTGAAGGACACAGGTGGGTATCACAACACTTTATTGTACAGAGCATCCCACATCAGGCAGCACTGACAGGATCCAGAACAGTCCCACTGCCCAGCAGGAAGGGCAAAAAAATTACAATGACAGCAACAAGCCAGAGCTGAGTGTCCTCTGCTTTCTACTGAGCAACTCTTTCAAGGCCAAGAGCACTTATTCTGTACAGGGTATTTAACTCCATTTGTGAAATACAGATCAGCTTTTTTGTTCCTGATGAAGTTTCTTTCACCACACAAACAGTTAAACATTCTTCACATACTGAATCTGTTCACAGGCTGCAGCTTGACACAAAAATAGGGAGTCTCCCAGCAGCAGCCAAGGCTCCTCAATGGCATCAGGCTTATCGGCTTTCATAGATTTAACATTGCTAACTACACAGTGAAACTGCAGAAATTGGGATTAAAAAAGCACAGAAACTGACACAAATGTATCACCTAAAGTCTCAGGCTGTTTGCAGCTGAATTACTGCATAAAAGTAAAGTATTCCACATGGGAAGAATCTGTTTGCAAAGCTGAGAACCACAGTATTCAAAACAATTTAGTAGAAAGTAGAATTAGACTAAACAGTTAAATTTATAGCAGAAAATATACCACAGAAAATAAACTTACTTATATTTGCTAAATTGAAACAAGACATTTTTCATAACAAAGAACAGTTTTGTGACTTAAAGCTACAATTAATAACAAAAATGGGTTGTGGTGCTTGATGCCAATTACCAAAATAAAACCTATGATAAAAGGTGTCTGCTACAATGTTTGAGATCAATTACTCACCTACCCGCTCTTTTTAGAAAACCTACGGTTGGAGAGTTTTAAACAAGATTTCTTTTTTCCACTTCGTTCATGCAAATACAGGCTATCCTACATTCCTAGAGACCTAAATTCAGAGGAATTACTGTTTTTTTGCTGAATTTACTGTGTTTCAAAAGAACCCTGCTTTTCCCATTAAATGTAGTCACACATCTAGCCAATTTCACTTAATTAACACCATTAACGCTACAAATCATGCTCCATATTGCCACTCAGTAAGGAGTTTATACAGAAAATAACACACCTGATGGTATTATTAAAACAAAATAAGCATTGATGCTACTGAGGTTAAGAATTGACTGGGGTGTGAAACCAAGTTCTTTGTCAGACCCACACAGAATTTGCTGTAGTAACTATTGTTTGTGAGATTTTTAAACCCACAATTACACACACACAGCTGAAATTAGATTTCACACCACTTCATTACTGTCTTAGCAATGAGATGGGTTAAGAGCTCTACAAAGTGGTCCTTGTGAAAAATCCAGCCCTTCCTTCCTCAGCATACTGGAAGAGTATCAGATGGAAAGGGGAACCTTCAGGAAAAAACAGATTTGAGAGAAAGGCTTCAAATCCTACAATGCTTCCAACTGTGTGAACATCCGTGATAAATCAATCTCACACAGAGCGTGAATTGTCCATTATCAGGCTCTTTGTAGTCAAGTACTGACCTTGGGATCTACAAAGTCTCCACAGTTTGCCTCAGTTGAGTTCGTTCTTTGAGGTCCAGACGATTCACAGCTGTCTCTGGTTTCACCTGGCTTAGCCCCTACAAGCAGAGATTGATTCTAATCAGGTTGCGAGATAAATTTCATGTGAAAGCAGATCATAAATAGTCACAGATTTGGGTAGTTTGGGAGAGGCTTTTCTTTTACATTAGAGCTTTACCATTCTAAATAATCCTGGTCCTTTAGGTAATGACTCACAGAATTACTGTTTTACAGTAGCACCCCATGCAGTGAGGGTGTCATTTGGAGTTTGGGGTCCCAAGGCCACCCATGCTGGCAGTGCTCTGCAGAAAGGGAAGCTCAATACCAGCTGGGAAAACACGAGGATAAACTTCCTCTGAGTAATCAAGACCAATCAGTAAGACACAAGTCCACTTATGTGACTTGGAGAAATTGCATCCAAAATACAATTCTCTGCTTGTAACATGTCCAATACTTGAATAAATAAACCCTCCCAGAAGAAGTTAATGAGAAATAAACAATCCCCTACAAGCAGACATAATTTATAGCCCCAAAGTACCAAGCAGGAAGGGAACTCGGGTTTCCACACAGCAACCAGCAGCATCAGGCTGAGCCACAAAATGAATCAATGCCTGTCAGCAGATGTGGAAACAAAGCACTACAGCCTTACCTGATGCTTTAGCCCAGGAAGGTGGGTTCTCCTCAGGAGTTCCAAAGATGCTGGATGCCATTTTGTTCCTCCTCACGGGTTGTTCTGTGGGTTCGTCAAAGCCCAGGGAGAAGTTGGAGCCGCCACCAGGAGGACGCAGCACCCTGCGGAGAGAGGCAGCTTTACACCCTGTGCCAGCCTCCAGCTGCACTCCCAAAGCGTCAGACAGAGGCTGTCTATCCAGGTAAGCTCCTGCCAGAATTCCATCCTGGCACTCTATCTCCACTGCTCTTCAGTGGCACTTACAAAAATAAAATGCTCCCGTGCTCTACTTGTGCCCTTGTTCCATCCGGTGTGACACCAAGGGCTGCTCCCACCAGTGTGAGCCAAATAAAAAATAAAAATAACTATGTGGGCATGTCAAATTCCAGCTTTTTTAAGAGTACCCTGGGAAGGTTAATATCCATCTTCAAACCGGCTGCACAGCAAAGACTTAAATTTGAATCAAAGGACTGGTTGCACCACTGATGGCTGGGGGCTGCAGCCTTTATTTAGATTTGTTTCCTCAGGAAAAAAATCCTTAAATCTGCAGCATGCTGCTGGTCTAGAAGTAAAAGGTGAAATTAAACAGCTTGCAGTTGACTATTATTAGGAGAGACACGTGTACAAAGCTCCAGATATGTAACCTAAATCTAACAGTCTGCTCTTACACAGACACAAAAGAAGCCTGCTCAGTACTTCAAGAGCTTGATTGCAGTCTGCTTTCCAACCTGCAGAACCCAACCAAAACGAACAGCTGCAGCAGAATAAATCTTGAAACGTAAAGTCCTCCTGATCTTATTTTCATAAGCGGGAGATCTTGGGTTAGCTGGAGAAGCCAGACAAAAGCCAGGAGAATAAAACTGTGTGTGAGAACTTTCAAAACTCCCAGAGAGATGTGAGGACACCAACACAACCTGGGGCTTCCTGGTCTTTCAAGACCTCCAGTGCTCCAAAATGAGCACCAGGACAAACTAAGGATGGTGCACACTTCCTCTTCTTAGCAATTTAATTAATCAAAATTAGAACAGGAAACAGCACCCAGCTGGGAATTCAACACAAAGAGTGTGTCCAATCGTACAATTCACATCTTTGGAGAACTTGTGCCTGTTACATTCCAGCTGCAACACAAAAACGCTTCTCCATACTACAGAGCCCAAACACCCCAACGGCAAGGGAAATTCCTAAAGGTGTGTGACATGGGTATTTTCTTAACCAGAAAAATACTTTTCCTAACAAATTCTTCTCCTAAGAATTACTAATGCTCAGCTGCTAATGGGAGGATCCCAGGAGACTGGAGAGTATGTTTTATTATGACTTGTTTTGTCTCCTTTCTGAATCAAGATGTGGTGTAATGGTCTTGAATCACTCCTTTCTTTTTTTTCTCTGAGGAAACATATAGAAGGTTTATTTTCTTAGTTATAGCTGTTGCAGTTACTAATCTGAAGAACAGTCGTATAGAAGGTTTATTTTCTTAGTTACAGGTGTTGCAGCTACTAATCTGAAGACCAGTCTGTTCAAAGCAGGGCTTGTTCCCAAACCTTAGATCACCTCTTTTTACCAGAGCAGAGAAACCAGTACTCTCTTAAGCACACAAGTTTCCACTGACAGACTTAATGACATTAGCAGAAAAGGCAACTGAAGGGGGAAAAAAAATCCATCACTCAAACTGTTAAAAAGGAATAATCCCTTTTACCAACCTCAGGTAAATGCTGACAGATTTTATCAGAAGCCTCTCACAGCCTCAAATGCTGTAAGCTGCTGTATGAAAGCCACGTTTAACACTACAAGCAATGACATGCTGTTAAAATTCCACCTCATACCCAGTGATGTCCACCGAAAATCCACCCCACAGCTCCAGGAAGAGCTCTGGTAAAAGGTTTGGAAACAAGCTTTGTAAAGGGTTGGGGTGGTTTTTTCGCTTTAAAATACACTCTGAAAAGCCAAAAGGGAACAGGAAGCATCCGCTTTGTCAGGCCACAACCTTAGAGAAAAAAGCCACGATAGCGTGGAAAACGACACGATCCTCTCCAGCTGTGACTCCCGAGACCGCGGGTGCCCGACCCAGCGCTGTGCATCTCCTCCAGACCAACCTGCCAAGTTTTCTTTGTTTTCAGACAGGCTCCGCTTTCCCCCCGCCCCTCCCAGCCCTGGGTCGCCCTCAGGAGCGGGGCCGCGGCCCAGGAAAGGGGCGATCCCGGCTTCGAGCACCGGCAGCTCGCGGACCGAACGGGCCCCCCGGGCAGAGCGGCGCGGGGCGGGCAGGGGGTGCCGGGAGGCGCAGACNCAGCACCGCTCCGGACATGCCCTCCCCGGGACCCCCAGACCCACCGCCCTCTGGGTCCCAGCGGCCCTCTAGACCCCCGCAGACCTGGAGCTGTTCCTGCCATTGGGGTCCATGCCCGAGAATGTGGCCGTGGTGGTCATGGCGGAGGGGCCGGACCGAGGGAAGGGCTCTGTACAGTGACGGTCCGAGGGACGGAGCTGCTTTCGCCACCACACCTTACTGCTACCGGTGACAACTGCAGCCGCCGCCCGCACCGCCGCGCTTTTTATAGACACCGCAAGCCCGTCCCACATCCGGCCTTCTCATTGGGCGGTTCAAATGCAGTCGCGAGCTCCTATTGGACAGCGCCCTGCCACTCTCGCATTTGCCCCGCCTCTCCGTCTATTCCGAGGCGCCTTGCCTCGCCGCTGAGAGCCCATTGGTGCAGCACTACGTCTGCTCTGCGGTGACTGGCGGTGGGCGGCGGCGCCCGTTGCTGGTGATTGGCGGGAGGGCTGTCGCTCACCGCCGGCGAGCTGTGATTGGCTGAGGCGCAGCTGAGGCCAGACAAAAGTCCCCGCGGCGCTCCCCCCTCTGAGGGGCCCTGGGAGGGAGGTTGCTGTGTCGGAGACTGCTGTGTCCCCATCGCTGGCTCCGCGACCCCCCGCATGGCTCCTGTCCCCACAAGCACCGCTCAGGACACACCACTAAAGCGGCCATGGCGCCACCAAACCCACCCCTGGCACTCCCTTGGCCGCGCAAGGCCCGGCTCCCTCACTCTCATTGCCGTGCCCAGCCCGTGCAAGCCCTGCAGGTGCCTCAGAGGTGTCATGGAGCAGCTCCAAGGTACAGGGATGAACCGCACCGAGGCCATCGTGGTGCGGGAGGTGTTGGCACAAGGCTGCTGTGGCTTTGGAGGTTGGATCCAACGCGGGCTGAGACACAGTCAAGGGCCTGCAGGGCCACAGGCCTGGTGGGGAACGCCCAACACCTCAAAAATCATGGCAGAATAAAATAATTTGCAATATCGGTGTATTATTTTGAATTATTGCATGAAAATTGAGTTCCAGCATGGCTATTGTAGCTGGAGTACAAGGCCCAGCGACGCTACTCACCTGGCTGTCAAAAGCACAAGGCTGCACATTTTGGGTTGTGCATCTCCCACCAAGGCCAGCACAAAACTCGCAGCACAGAGTTTAAATCACCACATGTTGGCTGCTGACCTATCTGTCACATCCGCCTTTGACTTGGTGACTGGGAGCTCCCTGCAACTTCCAGAGACATAGATCACGACTGTGATCACGACTTTTACTCTAAAACTCTAAAAACATCAGCAACATTATTTCAATTAGCACTTGCATAAAGTAGGAAGAAAGGGGAAAGAAAACCCATCTGTGCCAGCCACCCCTCCCAGTTTCCACTAACAACAGCCCCAAAACACTTTCTAGATAAAGGTATTTCTTTGCGGTCTGTAGAACACAAGGATTGTGTTCCATCCCTCTATGCACAACATGAGTTGTCCAGCATCTGAATTAACACCAGCCTTAATATTAACACAAATCATGAAAGAGAAGAACTGTTAAATATACACAAAGAGGACCAGTGTTTTATTTTTTCTAATCTAGGATCCATTAAAAAAAAATCCTGTTTTTTTTTTAAAAAGCTCCAACCACTATTTAGATCCCCAGGGAATTCTCTGTTGCATCACATCTTTTTAGAGGCAGATTAAAGGGAATTTTTAAGTAACATGACACAGTTGTTTTAATTCTATTATCCCTTAGGCTTGGGCATTAAGAAGTCAAATGATGCCTACCTGCACACAGGTAAACATCTGCTCTCTCAGGAACTTGAAGAAGTGTTTTGTAATCTAGATGCTTCTTATTCAAACCCACAGGATTTGACTCTTTAATTTGTATCCCTGAGACACACACAGAGCCATTTTTTAAAGTCAAGATGAAGAAAAACCCATTCCCTATGACAAAGCCAGTTTTAACACGGAGCTTTAGAATTCTAAACTGTGTTTCCAAGGGGCCCCACTGATCTCTCACAGGCCTGGCTGCAGGGTGGCCCTTAAATAAAAGCTGCTTTTCTGATTATTCATCCATTACAAGATGAAGGGGTTTATGAAGACGGCTACAGAAACTGGGCTTACAATCCATCTCAGGATGATGACATTTGACCAGAACAATTCTCAGCAGCTGTCTCCAAGACTCAGACATCAAACAATTTCACCTGTTGAAATTCCACCAGCAAGGAATGCACAAAGCATCTGGAAGTCTGAATAAGATTCCAGGAAATGCAAGGGTTAGGCAAGGAGAGATACCATTGGTTTGAGAAAAGCCTCAGCTTGGTCATCCTTCTGTGACCAAGGGCTTCTTCATGCCAGTCTCTGCTACTTATGGCTGTCACAGAGTGCATTCCTTCTTTATTCCAAGCACATGGCACAAAAAAAAGAGGGTTTGACTCAGTCTTCTCTTGACCCATTTCACTCACAGCTGAAGATAAAGTGCCAGCTGATAAACAATCCTTGCCACAGCTGGATTTGCCACTGTCAGATTTTTGCATCTGGAGCGATGCATGGAGGAGGTTCAGTGGAACGTGGTATCCTACAGATCCAATGGTTTGTCCTACAGAGCTGATGCTGTTGTTTGCAAGAGTTGTAGAAGTTGTTCTGGTACCTCTATACATCTTCAGGAAAAGTTCCCAACTGTCTGTCACTGTTTGGGAAGGGGAATTGCACCACAGTGCCCAGAGTCCTCTCAGAGCTGCAGATGTAGCTCTGAACAACACAAAAAGCAGAGTGGCCAACTCACACTGCTGTTCTTGTCTGGGCATCCAACACCACCAAGCCTGGTCATGGACTCCAAAGTGTTCCAGTGTTCCTCCTTAGTGGGAAAAAGCAGGGATCGCTGGAAGGGGAAGTCAGTGTCCCATTTTTGTTTTGTTTCAGTTTTCTTAAACAGTCAAATTTTCTTATTCAAGTGGGAAGTTTCCTTATTGAAGTGGGATTCAAGTCTTGATCCTTCAAGAGCCCTTGCAGGGCATCAGATGTGCTTTGATTGGATCCATGGACTGGGTGCTGGAAGGGGGAGATCTAAGCCACCAAAACCAGCACAAAATTCACCACAAAGGGTATCCTTTGCATCCATGTTTCCCTGAAGAATATCCCTTTCCAAAGGAGAAACTATTTGCTGGTTGGGCTTCCACAACGTTAGCCTTTCCTCAGTGCTCTAAAGTCATCCTTATACTGGGACTGTTTAAACCTACAGCTCTTCCCACAGTCCCCATTCCCACTGCAGCTCCTTACTGACTCCCCACACATCCCTTGTCCTTCTCCAGCACCTGCTGACCTTCCCTCCCGGGATCTCTGCTGACACCCAGCCAGTCCTTTCACAGCACCACCCACCACACCTCACCCCTCCCACGTAAACTGAAATCTTTCTGGGATAAGGGAAAACTCTTCCCTTAAAGGGAACCATTCCATAAACACTAGGTGGAGCTCCCAGCACCTCCATGTTACAGTAAGATCACCATCCCATGCTGCCAGGGGAGAAACCAGGAAACACCTGTAATTAGCATCTTGGAGGTCAATCAAAAACTGAGAACAGGGATCAAAATTCCATCTTCCATTTATCCTCACACATCTACATCCCAATCACCCAGGAGAAGTGCTGTACCACCAATTCCTTCTGCCACTAAGTACTAAAAAGCAAGACAAACTACAGGATTGATTATTCCCTATCAGAACATATTGTTTGGAAACTCATTGCAGGCAGAATGAACAAACCCCAATAAACCAGAGAGTTAAATGCATTAATTATGATGGTAATATAATTAATAATAATCCAAGTTATTTAAATGCTTTTAGATTAGTACTCCACAAAAATCCATCACAGCAGCTGACACACGTGTAATGAGAAGAGGCCACTACCTAAAATTCTAAGAAAAATACTCTAATTTATTGTTCACATGACGACCAAGGAGGCATCTTGTCATTTTTAGCTTTGAAAACAAATTGCTATTCCTTAGAAATTCAGTTATTTCCAGCTGGCTGAAACCTTGGAAGTCTCCTCTCTTTGAGCCGGTCACATTATGCCTCTTCATTAATGTTGCAGTAAGAGACACAATAGAACCAGCATCACCAGGCAAATGACAGCATTTACGTTACACTGACTCGGAAGTAATGAAGTGAAGGTACTAGAAAGGAAAATTCCTGCTGGAAAACCATCTCACTTTGACCTTAACCCTTGCAGAGACGGTGTCTCTGTTCTGATATTGCACTTATCTTGAAGGAGCAATTATCTTAGTGTTACTTCAGGGATTTTTCTTTTGTTAAAAACACCTTCATACACCAGTACAAGAATCTCTCATGTTACCACTTGGAGTATTTCCTTACAGTCCTGGCAGCTTGGAAGATTCCATGTCAGAGCAGCCTTGCACTCCTGAACCCCTTTTGAACCAGCACCTCAGGCCAGTCAGCACTGACCCCCACAGGAGCCCCATGGGGTGGGTGTGATCCCTACTGTGCAGATAAACCAAGGCACTGATTTTCAGATGTCAACCACCCAAACCAGCTGTGATTTTAATCTGTCATTACCTCCCCTGCACATGAATAAAAATGCCTTACTTAAGGTACCTGACACAATTTTGGTTACCTATTTTTAAATAACTGGTCATGTCCATAACTAATTTGAGGGACTAAAACCCCAGCACAGGCTAAAGGCAGGGTCCAACCATCCCCCAGAACTCACCAGGGAACTGGATCCAATGATGACTTACTCCATCCTTTTTCATTTAAAAACCATGGGAGAAATATTAACTAAATTGCATGGCAATCACTTTAGAATACATTATTTGAAAATTGTGGGTAATAATATCATTTTCCCAGGCTCTTGAAAGATCCCAGCTGTTTAATAAAGCATGAAGAACTTACCTCCCAACTAGCCTGACAAGACCTCTTTGCCCAGTTATCCTCTGACACGTGGACTTCCCGAAGTCCATGTGGCTACCAATGCAAACCTGGGAACTGCCACAAACCAAGCCAAGCCAAACTGCAAAGTGAACTCCAAGTAAGCTGATCCAAATTGTCCATATCCCTGTATTCCATACCACTTCCAAATCATCACCCCCCAGCAGCAGCTTCCTTAGCTAAGAGGTAAACACAGTAAAACCACCGAGGGGTCCAGCAATCAGGAATCCACAGGTGAATCCGTAGCACCAGAGAAGCAGTACAGAAAAAAACAAGTTCTGACATAAAGAGAGTATTTGCATGACCACGGAGGAAGAAAGCTAATTTTTTTTTTTTTAAAGGACAGTATTTCTGCATTACTGTTACACAAATGTGTTATGCATCAGAACCAGAATCAGCAATCAGCCCACTTCAGTTTGCTACACTAATGGGAATTCAACTTTTGAGGCTCTTGAGGAACTAAGTCACTGAAGTTCTTTGAGATGTTTTCGTGATTAGATTAAAAAACTAAGAAACTATCTCAGAAAAAAACATTTTATCAATTTTTGGCTGCAATCACCACCTAACATAAGAAACACCATTCAGCATTGTTAGAAGAACCATTTCAGGAACATGCACAAGCCCAGGTAACAGCAAAAAGACGTGAAAAATGGAGGAATGTAGGTGAATGCTGCACGTAAGTTCATGACAGATGAAGTAACACTTGACTAATTCAGGAAATGAAGACATTGTTTTTAAAAGCTCTTCAGTACCTGTCACTTGACTTCTGTTGCCTCAGGAAATAAAAAGTAAAAGGCAAGATACAACAGGGAGCTTTGAGCTTCACGATCTTAAGTTGAGCTGAAAAAAAACTGTATTTAAGGAGACCTCACCCCTTCTTCAGAAACTAAAGCAAGTCCAAACACCTTTTTGGCCAAACAAGATAAAGATAGCCTTCTCCTGGGAAAAGTCTTGGCATGACATCAAGTTGAAAGAATTTTATACACTGGTATCAGAAGTTTAGCCAGCTTAAAAGCCAAAGAGCTATGTATTTCATGTGTAACCAAGGAAATATGTTGAAACATATTCCCCCACCACCCTCTTTTTTTCTTCAAAGTCGTTTTTTCTAGGCCTTGGATATGCATACGTTTGTTCACAAGAGGGAATTTCAATCCTGCAAAACACCACAGAAGTCTACAAGATGTACCCCAGAATGAGAAGTAATCTGCTTAGCAGTAGCATTTCCTTGAATTAAAACAGAGGCATACAGTAGATTACATTCTTCAGCTACAGAGTCAAAAGCAACTGCAAAAACAGATGTTAATTTTCCCTGTATTTCCATTAGATGTAACTAACATAGCATCAAATGTGTTATTCCTGACAGAAGACAAATAGATCACAACTCATCAGCTAAATGCATACACCCATCATTCTGCCACAAAACTTTAAGCTACCACCAAAGCGTGGCCTCTTCTAACAAATTAATAGCTAAAAGAGCATTAACTTACTGCAAACACTACAAAACATCAGAACATTCTGAGGACATCAGAGAATAATGTGGGGCTGTGGGTTTGACAGGTATATCATCTTCCATGAACATCCATGGATTTCACTGCAACCTCTAAACTACTCCCAAGAAGTTCCCCAAGAACTCAAGAACTGTGGAAAAGACTTGTGAAAAACACCACCATCACCGTATCTCCCTTCAGTAGTACTTCCAGCCTCTTCCCCTCTTCCAAGCAGAACAGCAGAGTGGGGTAAAGCAGAGCTTGGAATCTCCACCACCATAGCTAAATACACCCAAAACCAGAACTCAATTTTTTATTTTTGCTTTACATTTCCAAGCATCTCCCATTTGATACCATGGTAAACTGAATGGTTAATGAAATTATTTGCTCTCTTTAACTTAATGTTTACATCAATAAGCGTTCAAATACACAGTCGTACTGCAACAACAATATTGATGCTTGTATTAAAGACTGACAAAAAGAGCTCAACCCAAAGGCATTACTAAGTAGCTCAGGATTTTGCAGTTTGCCTCATCACAGTTTTGGCTTAGCAAAACATTCACAAAAAGGAACGAACGGAAAGGAAAGGAAAAGAAATCAAAATCAGAGAGAACTGACTTCTATTTCCAGTTCAACTGCTGACTGACAGGTCTCAAGGAAACCTTTCATTTTCCAACAGTCTTCTGCCTAGACAAGGGGGATTATGCTTACTTGCCACAGAGAAAGCTGAGATTTGAGAGGTATAAAATGCTGCAGAGAAAGAAATACAGTGCTGAGTACTATGACTCCACAGAAAAAGAAAGAAAACTGGTTATTTTAAACAAGAAGTTTATTTAAACAACAAGACGTTTTACTTGAAGGGAAAACTATCTAGATTTTTTTTTTGCCTTTTTTTTTTTAAAGAGTAATTTACCCCTACATAGACAGAGATTGCTCTACATGTAACAGCTACGTACAAAAAAGTTATAAAATTGCCCTTGGTTTTACAATGATAAAAGAAAAACATTGAAATTATCCAATCAAACAAGGTATGCAAGGTTTTTGTTTTGAACAGTGAGAGCAAAATAACTTACTGGAATATAAAGATAACTCGGCTTATTCTGTGATTCTGTAAAAGTAGAAGGAGCATGCCACTAACAGAGAGAGGGCCATTTTCACAGAACCAGTTTGTTTTCCCACCCCATCTCCATTAAATGTTGATCAAAACATACCATTGGCCATTTAGTTAAAAAAAAATATGCATTATGTCTGTGCACATCACCAGTTACTTTATGTACAATAAAAGGAATAGGAAAAAAAAAATCAGAGAGAAGAGAGAAAACTATACTGCAGTAGTCAGGATGTGGCTGAACCAAGTCTCATTTTTCTAATTGTGAAGTGTCGCCTGTGGGAGCACAGTTCTGGAGAGGAAAGTAGCAGGTTCTTTTTTGTGTGTTTGTTTTAGTAAACTCCTCCTGTTTGCTGCTGGAACACATCAATTGTATCTTCATCCTCCATTTCCAACTACAGCAGAAAAAAGAAAAAAGGGCTTTCAACTCTTCTCACATCTCTACAGCAGCCTAGGTTGTTCTTACAGTTCGTGACTTTTTATGTTCACTTGCTATGCAACTAAACCAGAGCAGCCCCACTCCCCTCCACTACCATCCCTTTCGACATTTAACAAAACTCACTAACTCAAAAGCAAAGAAACAGCACAGAAAAAAAATGCCAATTGGTAATTGTTGACCTAGAACGAATTCTAGTACTAACTTCAGCATACACTGTGTGACTCCTAAGAAATAGATCTATAACATTTCATTTCTGTTACCTGCTTTGCCATTGTACCTTTGTTCTCCTATTTACTCCCTCAGTTTACATTAGAACATTGCCACAATTCCACTTGGCTGCTGCTGCTCGAATGGCTACAGCACTGGGGAAGCAGACTGGAATTAAGGCCTCTGCCCAACCAAGCAGTAAAACCAAGGATCAGCAAGCACAAAAAAAAATTAAAAACACTTTGCATGTAACCGTGTAACAAACTGCCAGTGAGGAAGAGAATACTTCATCAACATAATTCTCTTTTTTTACCCTAATTTTTACAGTTGATGTTCCTGGGATGTTAATGGCACCTACTGACAAAATCTGTACCAAAACTGAAGGAGCTCCTGTAACTAATGCAAGTTATATTTCTAAACAGACTCAACTGCTGCTCAGGAAATCAAACTGGTCTATGCCATTCACTATAGCTATGAACAGACTGATCCTGAGCTTCAGCAAAACATGGATGGAGAGCAAAATCATCCTGTTGCCTCAATTATCAGTACTGCAAGTTAAAAAGTTACACAGATTGGGGCCGTAAGACACACAATCTTTGAAGCAACAGCTTAGAAAATTCAGAACTAAAAACTAAAGCCCATTATTTCATAACAAGTGGTTCTGAAGAGCAGATAAAACTATCATTTGGTCAGGCTGATTAAACACAGCTCCGTGGAGCAGGATAGAAAAATGCTCCAGAGCCACAGGGAACCATTCTGTTCTTGGAATGGCCTTCATTCAACTACTTAGAGACAACCCAAACTTCACCATATTCATTAATTTTATGCTGCTGAAACAGCTTCAGATTACAAACAACAGAAAATTACTTTTGTATTAAAAATGCAAGCTTGCAAACAGGATCTCTGATAACATCGTGGAAAGCTTTTATATAAAAAAATAAAGCCATTGCTTCAAGAAAAACTCTATTCTTAACTTACCATCCTTATCTCAGAGCCATGACCTAATAAAGTGAAAGTTTTACAGGACTCATCATCTGTACACTTAATTTTTTTATTATTACAGTGATACAAATTTATTATTCAAAATCCTAAATAAAGTCCTGGATTCCATTTCTAATAATCCTAAACTAGCTACACCAAAATAATGATAAAAAAAAAAATCCAGTTCTATCAGGAATATAAACGTTTACATAAGTATTTGATAGGAAACAGAAGCATCAACTCCTGCAGTGAATTTCAAGTAGTTCTTTAGCCTTGCTTGTGCTGTTTACCTGTGCAGGTGTGTCTGTTTCATTAATTGGCTGCCCATCGAACCGGAATCTGATTTGCCTCATTGACAACCCCTGGACAAAGAGAAGCAACACAAAGGGAAATAAATCTGGTGTAAAAGTACTCAGTAGTTTACTCTTGAACTTGTCACTGAATTGCAGCACCATCATGAAAAGCCACCATTCTGCAGGACAGAGATTCTGTCCTCCCCTCATGCCCTGACTTTTAGGCATTTCACTCCAAATCCCTGCAATCTGTTTTGTATTAAACATTGCATTGTGTCCAACAACTCCTGAGAAGCAACAGTGCCCCCACTGATTGAGTTAAAATAAAGCCATTTCTGCTACACCCCAAAGGCCAGCAGGTTTATTGTGCTTTTGAGTAATTCACTTAAAAACTAGGTGCAACACTCTAGGTAACAAATGTCCAACAGTGATACTCAATACTTCTTTTTCATCTTCTAAAAAAACAAAGGTATTCTGAAATATTTCTTCCAAAAATGCAACAACAAAATTACTCTGCAGCAACAAAGAGTAAGCAATGGGAACTTTCTGACCTCCAATTCCTATTATCAAGAAATCAATGTAACAAAGTTTTTCCATGTGCAGATGGAAAAAATAAAGGAATTTTCTACTTCCGCAAATTACCCAGTAGTATTCTAGATAAGCATTTCTACCACACAACACTCATTTTGCTGACCTCTTCCATCCCTGGAAGAACATCTCTCATTCTCATCTGAGCCAACAGACTGAAAAATGTAACTTGGGAGTAACAAACAACCCCTTCTACCGATAACATCAGCTCCAAAATCACCAGTGAGTTTTCCAAGGTATTTTATAGCGCCCCACATTCTGCAAGGGCATGCCAGTGACATTTGAGGATACAAACATCCTTTCCAGTTCTATCCATTCTCTCCAGAGTATCTAAATATCCAGGAAGCCCAGTCTGGTTTTGAAGCCAATCCAATGGATTGCAGCGTCGTGCTTTGGCATCTCTGAGTTAGAAGAGAAGCCTTCATTCAGCCTGGCAAGAGCGGATGTCACACACAACAGAAAACAATGTAGTAATTATTTCTGAGGAGTAGATTTGTCAGGGACAATATTTTAATAAATGTGAGTAAACTTTTTTTTTTAAATTAACTTTACAGTTCACAGCAAAATGCCTTCTCCAGTATGACCAAGACTGCAGTGCTCACTCAGAACATCATCTGGTCTAAGGAAACTGTGTGGCTCAGTCTCATGGCAGCAACACATTTCTGCACAGCAACATTTGGTTTGAGCCCTTTTCTCTGACACTGTGTTTCTTAAAACATGTATTTCCTATTCCCAGAGTGTTGGTTTTTTCCAGGTTCATGACCACTTTATAAGCTAAATAAATGTTGGCTGAAAACATACTGAAAACCTGTACTTTGGTGAGCTTAGTGTCCACAAAACATGAAGTATCGTCCATGGATGATTTTTTCACCACTTAAAATAATCACAAAACACTCTTGATCTTCTCAACAGATCACTCAAGTTTAGCTACCTCCATTTTAAATCTACTACACACAACACATGATTATCATCCTTTATAGCTGCTAAGTTCTCTACCACCTCTCCAAAATTAAATCTAAAGCCCACAGTTTAAGGATTTAAGCTGTGGTGTACCTAGTTAGGTAAATAAATACATGAATAAAATCTAACTTTTAGAGACATGGAGAACAAATGTTTTTAAGCAAAATTTCAGAAGTAAGCACCTAAGAAATAAATTTAAGACAAATCCACTTCCACAAAAATATTCTTTGGATACTTACTAGCTTAAAACTGAGATCAGAAAAAATGTCTCCCATTCTCAAGATTTACTGACTTTTTTCCTCCAATCTGGGGATTTTTTGCTGGCTTTGGTTTTGTTTTCCTTTAAGCAGAGTAAACATTTTGGCAATCTAAAATAATTTAGAATCCTACTTTTGTTTGGTTTAAAGTAACTAAAAATGAATGATACTTTTAAAATCTTATTTCCCAGGACTTTATAGATAAATAACCAATCCTCAAACTCCCGGAAAGACAGATATAACTGCACTCTATGACTGGAAAAAGCAACACAGTGATTTGCAAAATGTAACAAGAGTTTGTATGACTGAGGCAGGAAAAACAAACTCACAGCTTCCAACATTCAGAAATTTCTCCTCAGAACACTCATACAAGAACATATGAATATGTTCAGTAAGAGCTGATTTTTCCTGTCTTTATTCCTATTCTGTTGTGGCACAAGGTAAACCAAAGAGGTTTTACTACTCTCTACGTGAATTACAGGGTTGTTTTCCTCGTGATGAAATAGTTGCACCAATATCTTATACTGACTTTATTGTAGCAATAGTATAATTGAATGTTTGTGTTTAAAAAATTAAAAATTCACGAATTCTAAACACTTTTGTAGAGCTAGAACTTTCTAAAGGCAGATAGTAATTTAAAAAAATCACGGATAACAAAGACAAAATTTCCCTAATCAGACGCTTCAGAAGAAAGAGTTCTATAGCTCTACTCAAACAGGTGCTTTTAAAACTTGCAATAGCTGCCTGCAGCCTCACAGACTGGCTGCAGCTGCCACCACATCAGCAAATACATGGGGTTTGTCTCTCAGAAGATTCATTTGTCAACCAGGTCGCAAAAGAAAAAACAAAGCTCGTCATTAAATGTACAAGCTCCTTCTCAAGGTATCGTCTCATCTCGCTACAATTAAGCTAATAAATCAGAAGGCAATGACCAGTCCAAGGAGTTACTCAGAGCTATAAAAATCCCTGATTATCACTCAACTCCCTCTCCCCTAAGTTCATCCCAAATCCACCCTTTCCACACTAATATTTCTGAGCACTAGAGCTGCAGTTACCTCCCAGAAGCCTCCACCTATAAATGCAGATTTCCCACATGACAACAGAGCTTTATTTCACCCATTTCCTGTCACAACCTTCTCAGTCCACCCTGTAACAAACCACAAGGACAATACACGTCCCACAGCACAATTCGTTTCTGTTCAATGTCTATCATTTCGCATATTTATTTAAGTTTGAAGACTTTAACCGTCTTCCTCTATCCCTGTGGAGGGCAGCTGTCCCCCAGACACCGTTTTCCTGAGATCATACCTGTCGTTCACAATAGGCTTTCATTAGTTTACTAAGTGGTGTGTGCCTCTTAATCTTAAACTGCACCACAGACCCATCTTGCCCTGCCACCTTCAGATTAATGTGGTCATTGTTTTCAGTCTTCACTCCTTCCTGTGGAGGAAATAAAAGAAAAAAAATAACCAACACTTTGTAAAAAAAGGTATGAAACAAGAAGTTAACATTTTACCGAAGTGCAACAGGTTATTAAAAAGGAGGAAATAGAAGATATTATAGCTGTTTACTGACTTGAAACCTTGAATTAGGGAATAAAGGTCAGTACTTTTCAGCTGAAAATTTAAAGAAAAAAGCCACATGCAAAAAAAAACCCCAATTCTGATATTAGCTGTCATTCTGCAGACTGGAAACGTAGCAATGAAGAATTACCAGGCCAGGCGTTCAAAACAGATTAAAAAAAAAAAAGTTGTTTCTATCAAAAGCACAACAATGTGCAACACTAGTGTTCCCACTGAAAGGAATTACGTTACCTATGTTATAACTATGATCTATTACAGCTGATTTGTATTATAACTGTGATCCCAACCAGCAGCAAGGCTCTTTCTCGTTGCATCTCAAACTTTCTCCTACCGTTTGACGTACTTATTAAAAAAACTTTACAGATACTTTAAAAGGCTATATTTGAAACGGTGATAAAACCTGAAGCGGCCCAAGTCTTCTCCTTCAAAAAACGTTTAAAAAAACCCCACATCAAGCAGCCCGACCCTCTCGGAGCGGAAAACTGCGGAGGATCAACTTCCAGCTCGTTCCCTCGTGTTCTGGCCGGGCCTCAGGGCAGAGGGACGGGGATCGGGGCTGTCCCGCTCCGGGGGAGGGGGCCCGGCACCCCCATTCCAGCTTTGTTTTCCCTCTTTTCTGGGAGCCGGGTCCCGCCATGTGTCAGCCCGCCCGCGGCCCCGCGCCCTCCGCCACTTCGAACTCGCTTTAAAAATCGAGTGGGGGAGGAAAAAAAAG
>VZRS01009906.1:0-44591 GCA_013398055.1 Ifrita kowaldi | reverse complement strand
CGCGCTGCCCGCGCGCTGCGTGCGCGCGCCCCCGCCCCGCCCCGCGCGGCGGGCATTGTCCTTTGCAAAATGGCCGCCGGGCCGTCGTCAGCGCCTCGCACCGTGCCTCACTCAGCACCCTTCCCGAACACACCTTCCCCTGGCCATCCCCGGCATCCTTGACCCCCTCAAATCTTAAATCTCCTCAAATCTCCTCAAAGCCGCCGGGCTGCCTGCCACAGCCCCTTCAGTGCCCTGTCAGTGCCACACATGGGGTTCTCAACACACACACACCTTCCCGTGACCACCCCCAACCCAGGGACGTGGTGGAGTCCCTGTCCCTGGAGGTATTTAGGGGAAGAGTGGACGTGGCACTCAGTGCCATGCTGTGGCTGACAAGGTGGTGTTGGGGCACAGGTTGGACTCGCTGATTTCAGAGGCCTTTTCCAACCTCATTGATCCTGTGGTTCTGTGATGACCCTTGTCTGTGGGTCATCAAATCTCTCCCTCCTGCTTGTGTCCCTCGCTGTGTTATGGAGGACACTGATGGTGTGGCAGCCCCCTGAGACCCTGGGCAGTCCCTGTGAGGGGCGTTGTTCTGGGAGAGATGCCATGTCTGTGAGGGAACCGAGCCCCTGCAGCACCCCAACAAATACACTACATAAATTACGCTACGTAAATCAGAGGATATACCACCAATGATGTGATTTCTTAAAGTTCATTCTGATGGAAGGGAGGAGGAAATTCTCAATAACTTCAGAGATTTCACAGGTTCACACAAAACAGTTCCTATGTCTTTTTTCATCAGCATTACACCTGCCACCATAATTTGTCAAATGCTTCTCTATATCACATAGATGGAAAAGAAACACCACAAAAATGATCCCGGTTAATCCCTCAGGGATGGATTTTCCAGATGGGCATCACTCCACACTGGCGCCGCTCTGTGTGGGAACATGCTGGGTCGTGACACCGAGGTGGCTGTGTGGTCACACACCCCCTGCTCCTGGCCGGACAAAACTTTCCGCAACATTTCAGAGATGTTCCTTGTCCAGGATAAACTGCTCATGTAGTGAAATGTCAACTGAAGAGAAACTTCACTTACGGACAGAGCTGCAGACTTGCTTTTCCCTGTCAGTTCTGGTCCCTCTCCTCTGTCATGTTACTTCACATTCCAGCTCCTCCCTTCTGAGCACAGATTGCATTTTTACTGCAATTTTCTGGAAATTGAAGCGGAGTAACACCCACTGGGCAGAGGAAGTTGAAACCAAACCTCTATCTGAGTCCACAGTTGAGAAAATGGCACAGGCACGGCCCTACCTGAGGCCCAGGCAGCCACCTGAGCTTTCACAAAACGTGGGCAATGAAGTCTTTTACCATCCCTTGTAGTCCAAAATTTAGCCTGAAATTTTATAGAACCTTTTAGTTTTAGAATTTTACTCCTCCTGAGGAGTCTTTATGAGTCAGTTCTGAAAAAATCCCAGGCGCTGAAGTGTTCAGTTTGACCCAAGAAGGCAACAGATGTTGTTTCAAATTGTGACTGCGACTCAAACAGATCCTCCTTTGAGCTCTGCTTTCCACTCCTACCTATGTCAATTTACTTGATTTATCATCGAAAGATCAGTCAGTTGATCCTGCCTGTTTTCTCTGTGTTTAATTACTCATGGTATTATTTTTCTATTTGTTTAAGGTACTGGGAAGTGAGAAGCACCCGTGGCTGAGGAAGACCATGTGCTTTTACCCAAATCCCCCTTCATGTGTGATGGTGCCTCAGGCTCCTATGATCTCCCTTCTCCTTTCATTTGAGCTCTGAAAAGCAATGGGCAAGGTGGTTTGGACCTTCTCAAGTCCATCATCACCATTAAGAAGCAGAACTACGAATGAGAACAAGGAAACAAAGCACCTTAATCCCCACCCTTCTACCTCATTCATGGCTTTTTAAAGCAAAACTCCAAACCCATGGGGTACTTCACAGAACGAAAGACGAGTGGCGATTCCCAACGGTCATTAAGTTCTGTTTTTAGAGATGATGCAACATCACAGAGAAGTGTGAGGAAGGGCATCGTGGGGCTTGATGGTCCTGTTGTATTTTGTTCTTGTCACTTCTCCCCCCTCCCTCCGTGAAGATCCCTGTGCTGCAGGCCCAGGAGGAGGATTTTTGGGGAGGTGGGATGAAACTGGCCAAGGCCTGAGCGTGGCATGAAAGAACTGAAGGCAGGACTGGCATCAAGTGAGACACACGTTAAGGCAGCATCACAAATAGAACAAATGTGCTAAAAGAGACAGGAAAATACTCTAGAATTTATGAGAACATATGGGAGTTAGACGTGCTCAGAAAGGCTGAAAACGGCTTCAGCTGCACCAGCACTGGTCTCACCACCAATCACAGAGATCTCAAATCACAGAGCAGGTTTCTACAAACCTCATCTCTGTGTGGCTTTTCTTTTTACATAGCAACAGTGGAAACTCTGAGAAACTGGAGCTGACAATAATCGGTGCTAAAACCTGCAAAGGAACTGGCCAGACGGCAGCACTGGGAGCGAGCGGCGGGGGGAGAAGCTACACTGGGAACTACAAAGGCCCTGCCCCGGCAGGGTCCGGGCTGCAGCAGAGGGGAGCAAAGCAAAGCTTTTTGACCCTCTGAGCTCCTCCTCTTCAATGCACCGAGCTGAAAGGAAGTGAATGGGGAAGCGTCACAGTGAGAATTCCTGAGAAATTCCATCTCTCGGAGAAAAAAATTCCACGTGTTGTTTCTTGAAATATTTCCCTGTTTTGTTTCATTCTTGTACTGCAGTTTTATAAGAAAGAAATCTAGATCTGTCAGAGTTCTTTGGCTTCATTCTCCACCCTCCGATGAAGAGGGCAGGGAACACAGGCATTCCATATATATATGCCCTTCACTCTGGGATTTTAAATCATTAAGTTTTTTGACACCAAGACAGCTACAGGCAGAAGGTGTGTGCTCCTGCACATCAGCAAGCACTAGCCTACAAAACCAACTCCAGCCCCTTTAGAACTGGGTGTTATTTTGCACTGAGTCCAAGGCAAGAACAGAAAGCAAACAGTAATTTGGAGGTGTAAATGGGTGCGTGGGGTTACTGGCTCAGACCCTGCAGGTCTGAGTGCCTTACTCAGGCTTTGCTCTTCATTAGTTCTGGCTTAGCCCTGGGAATAGAAAATACCTTTAGCCTACAGCCCTGCCTGTGCTGTGCCTTCCCTGTTCATGATGCTGATCATTCCCTCTGTTCCCCAAATAGCTTCCAAACCTCCTATTTCACAAGTTAGTAACTCCTATCCTCGTCAGGCCTTTTTTTTTTCTTTTTCTCCTGACTGTAAACCACACAATTTCTCTTTGCTTTCCTTGCTGGACCCACAGCCCATACTCCAAAGCCTTTTTGAGCAATGTGAAGTTCCACGCTGACACAGACATTCCCAATTCTGCTTAATTGCATGGACTGGAGAGGCACAGAAGCCTCCTTGAGAGGTGAACAGGAAGGTTTCCCTTCTAGATACGTGCAGAGCTCCAGCCAGTGTTCAAGAGGACTGAAAAATGTCAAGATTTCATACTAAAAGTCACCTTTCCCAAGATGATTTCCCCAGGAATCATCCATTTAAGAACAACAGATGCTGCGGATATGAAAAGCCACTGATACTTTTAGGGAGTGAGCAAAGTGGACTCTGTGTGCCAAGAGACAGCAGGAGAAGATCAAAGAGTTCCAGCTTTCAGTGTCTCTTTACACAGATGGATCTGGGAGCAGCAGAGGACACTGTCCCACTCCTAGACCCACCTCCTACGTGGTGGTTCCCTACACAGTGTTACATGGATATTCTGAATATGTTCTGCCACTCACAAGAAACTACTGCAGTTATAAAAGCAGCACCTTACCCTTGAGGAGCAGTGGCAGGAGGCCTCGTACTCCTGGGTTTTCAGACATCCGGTTTTGATTTGCATCTAGAGCCTTTTAGTGATGTGTGGAATGGTATTTTGGATCTAGGAATGCCCACTAACATCCTCAGAAGTCTGCAGCACAGAGCAGCACTGTTGTGTAAGGCAATAGGTGAATTTGACTTTGTACAGCAGAGATTCAAATATAGGCACATCCTCAAATAACAAAACACAGACCCTTACCCACAATAAACAATGAGGGATTTAAAACTGATGAGTCTTCAGTTTCTCAAGCAGCTTTCCGAGCATTTAAATTGTTCTACCTGCAAAAATTCATTCCTTCTGACCTGAACAGACACCACTTCCTTTTCTCAGCCTGACTGGTGACATGATGTGCTCTTCCCAGAGATAACTGCTGGCTTTATTTTTATTGGAAATGATGGATGCAGCTGCTGAGAAGTAAAAAATGGCAATTTAGCCATGGAGTGTTGCAGCATTTGTCATACGAGGACAGCAAATGATTTACATTATGTTGAAAAGTTAATTTTTAGTCAGGGTCTTGGGAAGGCATGAGCCTAAGAGGGACTGGTTCCAGCTGTGAGACCCACAAGGCAGCACTGCTAATTCTTATCTTGAAAAGTGTTTTGCTGAAGAACTTGGTTATTGGGCAGCAGAGGCAAAAAGGGAGGAGTACACAGAAGTGGGAAGGAGAGCAGAATGGGAGAAGTGGGGTGTCATTAGTGTTTTATCACACCAGGTTATTGAGTTGAATGCCATGGTAGGTGAGCTCCTGGCATTAACAGAAAGGTGATGAGCCTCCAGCAGCCTCAGAAGGCCCCTCTGCCCAGTGTCCAGGGGATATCGACCTCCTCCTGGACCCTGAGGGAGTTAGTGAGTGAGGCGCAGTGAGAGTTCTTCCTGCTGTGATCCTGCTTCATTACGAGTCCTTCCCCAACCTGCAGGCAACTCACTGAAGTCAGAGCACGTAATTTGATTCATCAGCTTTATCAGCGCCCAAGAGCTCCAGAGAGCATCACCTTCAACATCCCAGAGGCTCCTCTACCCGCACGTGTTTGACATGCATAAAGAAATAGGAGACACTGGTTGTTACACAGCAATCAGTCAATGAATTCAGCATGAAAACAACACTGTGTGAGTGACTGTGCACTTGAACAGATCAGACAGAGTGTGGGGTCTCCCTCACTGGAGATATTCCAGAATTGTCGGGACACAATCTTATGCCGTGTGCTCTGGGATGACCCTGTTGGAGCAGGGAGTTTGGACCTGACGACCCTTTGTGGTCCTTCCAGCTTGACCCATTCTGTGAATCTGTGAACACCGACTGGCCAACTACATCACTGCACTACACACCCAGGGCCAGCAATGCTTCCACCCAGCACTGAATCTGTCCTGACAAGAAAATGAGGCAGATTGTGATGGGGCAGCCTCCATNGCGGTGCGGGGCCAGGGCGCCGCTAATGGACTCCGTCTTCCCACAGGTGGTGCCCGGCGCGGACCCATCGGCCCGGCAGCTTTGCTTCGCCTGGGGCCCCGCGGAGGTGCTGGTGTGCGAGACCCTGTTCAGCCGCGCAGGTGGGTCCCGCTGCCGGTGCCTGTCCCGGTCTCCATCCCCGTCCCGGTTCGGGGGTGAGGGCAGGGCGGGCACTGCTGCCCGGGCGCTGACGGACTCTGTTGCAGGTACCGGGGAAGGAGCGCCGAGCTCCTCCCGCGTCTTCGTGGTCCGCAGGGATCAGGACATTTACATCCAGACCCTGCGGAAACTCTTCAACGAGTCGCACGGGATCTTCATGGGGCTGCAGCGGAGCGAGGAGGAGCTGGCGGGGAAGTCGCGGAAGGCGCAGTGAGTGGATGGGGTGGGTGGGAGGCACCCGCTGCCCCTTCTCCAGCCGGGCCAACGCCAAGGGCTGATGAGGCAAGTGCCGCTGGCCAGGCTGCTTTGACCAGCTCTGAAATCAGCAGCGGGGCAGACAGAATTACCATTTGGGGGGATTTTACAAAGCAAGGCTCGCATCCGTCCAATAATCACGCTGGTAGAGTGTGGCAGTCTCACTGATTCCAGCTGGATCCGCCCAGGTACTGGGAGTTGCTGCTGCAGAGAAACTTGTAAGGATTTAGGGGGCTAACACTAACACTCTTAACAGCTCACTCCAGCCAAAGTCTTTCTGTGTTTGGCAGATTGGTTCAAGTGAGTAAAAACTACCGGTCAGTGATAAGGGCCTGCATGGAGGACATGCACCAGGCAGCTGGTAAGTTTGTTTGTTCTGTTACTGCAGGAAAAGGAAACACCAGTTGCAATTATGAAAGTAGTATTTTAATGGTTACTTATTGCAACTACTGTACAATAGCATGTGTAGGTTTCAGTAATTAACAAGACTCCATTTCCATGCTGGAGATTTCCAAGTTGGTTTGTAAATCTGGTCAGAGACTGTTTCTTCCTACTGTATTGTAACTGATTTTCTGGGGACTTGCAGCCTTTTCATATGTCATGTGGCAGATATATGGAAAGCTCTCAAAGCTCAGAAGGGACCATCAAAGGAAATATGTTGCTCTTTGACTTCCCTTGTTTTTCCCTCAGTTTCGACCCGGGACCCTGCCCTGCAAGGCCAGTACAGCACTCAGGTAATCTGCAGTCGTGTCAGGGTGAGCGTGGATAACTGGCCGGTGAATTCACCAGGCCACCCCTGTGGCATGATGTGCTTCAGATTTAACTCTGCCTTCTATATGAGATGCAGTTCATGACCAAGAATAAATGGAAATAAATAGTTAATTCCTGTATTTCTAAAACAATAAAGATGCCCAACACTTCAATTCACTGCCATGTCTTAAACATATTTGCTGTTGTAGATGTGATGTTTTCTTGTTATCCCAAAGCTGACAAGAAAAGTTTTAGGCTTGCCTGTGTGGTGTTTCACCTCTCAAACACTCAGATTCTAATCAGCTGCATCTGAGCCTCCTGGCAACCTCTGGGTGTTCATAGTGAGCTGTCAGATCCACGGGAGTGTTCTGGGAAGAGCAGAGTGCTCACACCAGTTTTGTCCTATCAGCTGCAGTGATGTTGCTTCATTGGCCTTTCTTTCTTCATTTAAAGTTTGTATTGAGTCTTAAAAGTGCAGAAAGGCTGAAAATAAGACCAGTTAGATTGCTCACTGGTGACAGATTATTGCTGCATTTCAGTACACAGTGTCAGTGTTTTCTGATAAAAAAAAATGTGTGAAATTGTGGCCTGTGTCTTTTAATTTTTATCTCTGAAATGTCAGTATGATATTTCTCTGTAACACCTGATTGCTGTGGACAGAAGATGCCTTTGTGTGGTTAAAAAACCCAACTGGAATAATGACTAGCTCTGAAACTTGGCCCTGCTTTCCTTCAGGTTTCCATTCTCTCTGCGATGGAGCTGATCTGGAACCTGTGTGAGATTCTGTTTGTTGAAGCAGCTGCAGGTGAGCTGTGAACTATCCTGGTGTAAAGACTGAAGGGTTTCTTCTTTGCATGTTTATTTGTTTAAAATGTATATCATATTCACTGTGTGATAGTTTAATGTTTTAGAGATATGCAGTGTCAGTAAGTCTTTAATACCCTTTCTGCCTCAGTTAATTGCCTTCTTTATATTGAATTATGTCAAACGATTCATTTTTCCTTCTACTTTTCTCCCTCACTCTGATTTAAATTGTTTCTTTGACAGAAAGGTTATGAAGAGGAGGGATATCAAAAGTTGTTGCCAATCTATTTTACTAATAAGCTTAAACATGTCTTTGAGCATCAAATGTGTCGATGCCAGCTGACATTTACACAGCTCTGATACAACTCCTTTTACTTTAGGTTGCCATTTTTGAAGTCAGTCTGTTTATATTGGCATTTTAAAGTAGTAAATAATTTTTGAAGGAAATCAGATCACGCAAACCAATGTGCTACTTTTACAGTCCCAGAATTCAGGAGAGATTCACAAATTATAGATTACTTAATCTAAATTAATCACCTAGTGCCAGATTTCTTCCTCATATTTAGTTAATAATGAAATGATGCTAAAATAAACAGAAATACTCTGTTTGTCTCTTGGCATTGCAAGATTTATGACCTGAATCACTCACTTCTTATTTCTTCAAGTTTGGGTTTTCTGCTGGACTGTATTGCCACAGGAAAACCTGTCAGAGGCCGGGTGCTCCCAGGGCCTCTCTGCTTAAGGAGCTCTGTAATTTGGGGGTGGCAGGTAGAAATCCAGTCAGTAAATCTCATTGTGTGATGTCAGACTGTTAGGAAGTGTGTGAGAGCAGTTTGGGAACAAACACGTGGGAGCTGACAGAGGGAAATCTTGTCTGCGCAGCTGGGCCCCTTCTGCTGCGCCTCCTGGACTGGGTGCGGCTCCATGTGTGTGACGTGGACAGCATGGTCCGGGAAGTTCTGAGCAGCGAGAGCCCATCCAAACACAAGCTCTTCTGGAACGTGGTGAGTATCACCACCTGGAAGGTTCTTAAACAAAGGGAATTCATGTCTGTGCTTTCCTTCCCTGCTGGACTCTACACCTCATTGCAGTCTGCCTGTGTAGGCTTTAGGATGAAGCCATTCTCATTCCCATCCTCATCCTTCATGACCCATGGAGGTCAAGTCTTACACTGTTATTTGAATTAGCAGTGCCTACAGTTTAAACATTTTAATTCCACTTCCCTTGCCTGAATCAGAGGTTGAAATTCCCCTCTGATCCCTTTCCTGGGTGTTCCATAGTCTTGCCCAGCGTGGAGCTCATGGACAGGGGGTTTTTGCAGGTGGATGTCTTTGTGCTCCAAGGCCGGATGGACGAAGCGCGGCACCTGCTCTCCAAGGAAGCCAGTGCCAATCCCACATCCATGAACATGTACAAAATCTTGGATGACTTGATGAAGAAGATGCCTGTGCCCAGTGTATGTACAAAGTGTGTTTTTTCATGCAGTTTGTTGGGAAAAGCCACCATCTTGTGTCCCTTGTAACAATTTGTTCCCCTCTAGAACATCTCAGTCTTACTCCTTTACAGTAATAATATTTGTGTTCTTGAATTGCCCAAAGACCCAACAATTCAGATAAAAGCCTGCTAGGTGACAAATCAGCATAAAAAGATGATAGGCAGCCTCATGTTTAGCTTTTTATCAGTGAGTGACTGTGAGTTTGGCCCCAGAGCCTGGTGTGATTTGACTTGGTGTTTCCTTTATTCCCTGTCTTCCTTTATTCCCTCTGTTCAGCTTGGCAACACCCAGACACTGACAGAGCTGGAGTTGAAGTGGCAGCACTGGCACGAGGAGTGTCAGCGGTATCTACAGGATGGAACTTTTGCTTCCAATCCCCACATGGAGTCCATCTGCAAGGTGTGTTTTTGCTGGGAACGAAGGAAACTTTGGACTAAAGTATTGAATCCATCCTTGTGGATTTCAGGAGCCCAGTGTAGCCATAAGTAACTTTAGTATGACTCCTGTCCTCTGTTTGCCAGCATGGGCACATGGGTTTCTCTCCCTGTCCAAGGTCCTAAGGCTGATTTGGAAACTGGGCTGTGAGAAGGATCTTTGTCACGTAATTTTGATTAAATCCTCACCTTTGCAGAACAGGAGTAATGCCTCTGGAGAGCTGGAGTGCAGCTGTGTCTATTGCTGACTCTGCAGCATTCTTGCTGTGTTTTTGTCCCATTAGATCCTGCTGGGAGATGAGGATGCCATTCTGGAGAAGAAGGAGCTCATGACCACATGGTATCACTTCCTGGTCACCCGGCTCCTGTATTCCCACCCAACGGTGAAGCCGCTGGAGCTGCGCTTCTATGCACAGGTAGAAAATACAATTGCTCTTATGTTCTCCACTGTTGCAAGCACACAAGGGTTACTGCACTGAAAGGAAAACTTTGGGAAAAATCTTACAGCAACCACATCCCTGTAAGATGTTGTCTGGAGTTTGTAAAAGGACTGGGAGACTGATAAAGTTGACAAATAATTCTTGAAGACCCATTTTTCAGTGTCTTAATGTTGCCAGTCTTGTTCCTGCAAATTGTTTTCCCAGTTCCCTTATGCTAAAATAAGGAAAATTCCATTTTGTTAATGTGTTCAGCCTCCATGACCTGTTATTTCCCATAAAATAACTGCTGCATCCAAACAAATGTCTTGCGTCTGCATTTACCATGTCTTGTCATCTCATTCCACAGTCTAGTATGGACCTGTTCCTGGGTGGAGAGAGCAGCCCTGAGCCTCTAGACATGATTTTAATGGCAGCCTTTGAATTTGAGATGCATCAAGTGATCAAGGAATGCAGGTTGAGTTTTAAGGGTTTTGATTCTCTAGTTCTACAGTATTGCTTCTGTATATTTGGGGCGGGGGTGGGGGGGGTATGGATACAGAGCCCTGGTCATCCTTGCAAAGAATTTAGCAAAAATACGTGAAGCTGGCAGCAACTGAAAGTATTCCATTAGGTCTGGGACATTGCAGCCAGACCTTGCACTGTAACAGAGCTGTGTATTGGTAAGAAATGCCTGTGGAAAACCTGACACAGTCCCTGGCAGTGGCAGGCTCAGTTTTTTCTTTTGCTTCAAACACAGCATTGTCCTGAGCAACTGGTGGTTTGTGGCTCATCTGACTGACCTGTTGGATCACTGCAAACTCCTGCAGTCTCACAATCTCTAGTAAGTATTTATTTGCTTTATTTGAATAAAGCTGATTGAGATAGCCCAGAGGAAAAAAAGCCAAAAGAAAACATGCTGCAGAAATTGAAAGCACTTGTGAAATAAAGTCAGCAGGTTTTTCCAGTGAGATGCAAATAATAATATCTGGATATTTGCTCTCTTTCCCCCCAGTTTTGGTTCAAATATGCGGGAATTCCTCCTGCTGGAATATGCCTCAGGACTCTTCTCCCATCACAGGTACCAACTTTTGTTTTATTACTCACAGGACAGACTAACACTGAGGCAGCCAAGACAAATAACTGCATGTTCATGGAGTAAAAGGGCAAAACTTAGAGCAGCCACTGTTAAGAATTTCAGCAGAGGTGTCCCTAAGGGATTGTACAAGATTGGCACATTTCCCTTCCTGAATGGAGACAAAAGCTGTCTGTTAGAGCTCTTCACACGTCATGACCTGGGCACAGCCACTCTCCCCTGCCACTGTGCAGAGTGCCTTGCAGTGAAGCTCTTCTGAGCTGCACGTATTCCAAAGTTGTGGCATTCCAAAGTTATGTTACAGGGAGCTGGCATGGGGTAGAAAGGAAAAGCCATTTCAGGACTGAATACAGAGTTAATCAGAGCTAACAGTTATTAATGCAGGCTCGGATTCTCCTTGGGGCTTTACTGTTGTGCTCATTGAAGATTTCTAGGGTTGGAATGGTGGTGATTTCTCCCCTCTCTCAGCCTCTGGCAGCTGGGGGTGGATTACTTCGACCACTGCCCGGAGTATGGCCGAGTGTACCTGGAGCTGCACGTTGAGCGCATCCCGCTCAGCACAGAGCAGAAGGCCCTCAAGGTGCTGAGGATCTGCGAGCAGAGGCAGATGCATGAACAAGGTGGTGCATTTTCAGTCTCACTGTTTTGCAGTGATCCAACTGAACCTACTGACACTAATTCCTCCCCTCCTTTCCTGTGTTTCCCCCAAGTGCGCAGCATCTGCAAGATCATGGCCATGAAGGCGCTGCGGAACAACCGCCTGGGCTCTGCCCTGTCCTGGAGCATCCGAGCCAAGGACGCCGCGTTTGCCACCCTCATCTCGGACCGGTGAGGCTGAGCCAGCAGCTCCCAGGCTGGGGGGTCAGGGGAAAGGTGGCTGCTGTGCCAAGGGCTAGGAAAGCTCCCACTGCAGCAGGGGGGGCCAGGCACCTTCTTCTGGACCAGAAAACAATACCCTCGGGTGCTCTCCCCTGCAGTACCCCCAGCTGTGCCTTCTCTATGTTGTTTTCCTTCCTGACATCTAGAGACAAAACAGATTGGCTTTGTCTGAGAGTCCAACCCCTTTAGACCTTGGCTGGATAAACATTTCTTTTAACAACTTCTGTTTTCTGCTCTTCACTTGCTGTGACAGAGCTGTTTGATGGGCTGGACAGTGACCCAGGGGGCTGATTTGGGTGGAGGATAATCCCTACCTGTGCTTTATTCAGCAGATTATTTATAATCAAGTTCACTTCACAACCTCCAAACAAGTCAGTGGCAGTCACTTAAGGCACCGTTTCTACTAAAAATTTGCATCAAGGAGTGGTTTTATCGTGTCCCTGGCTTTGCTTTGCATGAGCCTCTCAAAATTCCTGACCTTTTCTGGGGTGGGAGGGTTGTTATCAAAGTGAGGAGAATGCTGGCACTGGGCTCAGGCCTCAACAAAAGCTCTGGCAACTCTTTATGCTTTTTAATCTGTAACAATCCATGTCGTGTGGGTTTTGCTAATTGGAAATAGGCAGAGACCAATCTCTGCATTGTTAGAGTATAATTTTGAAATTGCACTGTGGGTAGGTGGCCAGGCAGCACTCTGTCTTCGGCAGTGGAAAAAGGAGTGGTAAGAGATTGCTGGTCTGAGGTTTTGGGGGGGGGTTTGTGTTTCTTATTTGAGGGAGTGGGAATCGTTACATTTCCTTCAACAGAAGGATGAAAAAAAAAATCACAGGAAGCAGCTCTGCAGAAAGCAGCATAATGGAGGCTGTGACAAAACAGATGAAAAGCTTTTAGCATTGTTTTTGTTCGTGCTGCTTATCAATTTTTTTACACAGCAGAAAAACAGAGCTTTTGTTATGATCTGGGAGTGTTACTTATGCATCCACCAGCCTCAGCTTCCTGCCTGCCTTCCTTCACTTACTCATTTTAAAGAACAGATCTCAACTACCACAGAATGCAGAAGAATCAATGAAATGTCTGTTAAATGTACATTACACCAGTTCCTTGGCCACTTCCAGGGAATGTTTGACAACTTCTGAAACCCTCAGAGAGGTCGATCAAGATGGAATTGAGCTGTACAGTCAAGTTTTCTGGGAAGGGATTAGGAGGTACAGAATGGATGTGGGTGATGTCCTTCTCTCTAAGCTTTTCCTTAACTTTCTCCCCAGATTCCTTAAGGACTACTGTGAAAGGGGGTGTTTCTCTGACCTGGACCTCATTGATAATCTGGGTCCGTCCATGCTGCTCAGTGACCGGCTCACATTCCTTGGTGAGAGCTGCCTACAGTGTCCATACTGGTCTGTTGTGGAGAACTCCATGGAATTACTTGGATTTATGCTTTCTTCCATCTGGCTACCTCCTGGTTTAGTGATGAGGGGAAAGCAAATAGTGAATGTGGTTTGGGATGCAGCTTGTACCAGGGGTGGCATTTACCTCTGCCCTCACACCAGGTACCCACTCTGCTCTGAGCAGGACAGGCCCAAATCATGACACTCCAAACTTCCCCTTCCTTGCCCTTTTTCCAGACTGTCTCACTGCCTCGACAGGCTCTGAAATACTAACGAATGCTACCTTAATGGGTTAATTGGAAGAGTAATCCACTGCTTTAAGTTATGTTGAGTGTGTTATAATTTTAACAAGTTCTCTCCGAAGTCTCCAGTGTGTGGGTTCAGTGTGCCAGTCAGGCTCAGTGGAACAAGAGCCCTCCCTGCCCTCTCACTGAGCACTTGTGCCAAGAGACAGTGAGGGCCTCCAGCTCATTTCCTTCAGGTACCACAGCTTCCTTCTGCCTGGCACAAGGCAGGCTGTGGTAACCTGCCCCTCTGCCTGCAGCTGCTCTGAGGCCTTTGAGTCATGGACCAAAACAGGAAATTAAGATAAAATATCCCTTTGTCTGATGCTGTGAGTTAGGAAGCTCAATTTCAGGGACCAGAATCTGATAGGAATTTGGAATAGCTGTTAGCATTGGACTGACTCCCCTCTACCTGATGCCACCATTACAGGGAGGGGGAGCATGAGTTTCATGTGTTTCCACTGGGTCCAGTTTGCCAAACTGGAGCTGAATTTCCTTCATTAAAGCTTATGCTGAGTTAGGTCTAGAAGCTAAACATGACTTACCAAATTGGCAATCCCTCAACTCTGCATGCCCAGCAGCATCTGGTGGTGCTGTGAGCCCCAGAGAAGCCATTTCCCTTTCTGCTCTTTGTAAACAATCCTGAAAGGGCTGAAAATATTTCTGCCTGTTTTTCTTTTGGGGTTTTTAGAACATCAGGTGTACTTTTGCTGGACAACTTTCCCATGTCTCTACCTTGAGCTCAAGCATTAGTCAAGGTGAATCTGAATGGGAATCATTAACTTCCAGTATTGTGACAGTTCAGTGGATACAGAATGAATCCCACTTCCATCCTCAGCCACTTCTCTCATGCTGGATATTGATCTCACTAATTCTTAGCAAAAGCAGAACTTTCCCTATTAACAAAGATCCCAGTTTCCATTTAAACAACCAGGAAGACAGTGCAGCCTTTCAGATCTCCTGATACTCTGTGACCTCAAAAAAGACATTCTCTCTGCTCTCTAAGCCATTGGGGCATTGCTCCCCTGCAGACACTCAGCATGAGGCAGCAGCAGCCACTGACCAGGCTGATGCAAACCCTGAAGCTCACCCAGAACAGCAGCACGGTTTGGCTGCCCTTTCAGGAGGCTCTTTGTCACCTTCCTTCATGCACCAGATTCCCAATTCCCCAGACTGGGCTGCTTTGGGCTTGTTTTGGGGGTGGTTCTGCCAGGTGCTTTATGGGAGCAGAGGGATCTCCCAGGGCCCAGCAGCCCCTGATGCCTCGTTCCCTCCCCCCGTGGCAGGGAAGTACCGGGAGTTCCACCGGCTGTACGGGGAGAAGCGGTTCCCGGAGGCGGCGCGGCTGCTGCTGACGCTGATGACTGCTCACATCGCCCCCTGCTCCTTCTGGATGACACTGCTCACGGACGCGCTTCCGCTGCTGGAGCAGAAAGAGGTGAGGTCCTGCTCACACCCCCCAGGGGGCCTCTTCTTTGTTCCTGACAAGGGAGCTCAAAGTGGTGACCCCCTTCCTGCTCCTGCCAGGACCTGTCCATGGCAGCTCCAAAGTGTCCCAGCAGTGGGAACACACAGGGACCCAGGAAGGGATAAATTGACTCTTACCCCGGTTCCCTGCTTTTACAACAGCAGTGGAATTCATCTGCATTGGTAATTTAAGCACACAGTGCATCCAGCTCCTTTGGGTAATTGGCTTGAAGGTTGTTCCAGTGCTTCTAAAGCACAGTTTTTCCTTTAAGATCCATGACGAAAAGGACAGTTCGGCAATTACGGACCCAGAGCAGCTACTCTGACCTCATAGCTGACCCTGCTTGGTGCAGGAGGTGGTACCTCCTGCAGATCTCCCAAAGTCACATCCAGCCTGAATTATCCTTGGATCCTGTGATTTGAAGGGTCAGAATGGATCTGTGGGAGCATAAAAGCATTCTCTTCCTTCCAACTGCATTATCTTCTCAGCCTGTGTGATGTCCTTAAACTTAATCTTTTTCAGTAAATACTTTGATTTCCACAGGTTATATTTTCAGCAGAGCAGACTTATGAGTTGATGCGATGCCTGGAAGACCTGACAGCAGGGAGTCCAGACAAGCAGAAATTCCAGGTAGCCCCAGTTCTGAGGACAACTGGATAATGAATCGAGGGGGGCCATGGGAAGGGTCAGGTAGGGAAGCTCTGCATTTATATTCCTAGTGAGGGCATAAGAGAGGGACAGCCCAAGTCACAGAGAGTGGCACGGGGTTCAGGGCAGCCAAATGAAGCATCAACAAGAGACTGAAGTATTCATAAATCCAGTGCAGGAGTGCTCCTGCTCCTCATGTTCTGATGGCTTGTACTGGATTCTGATGCTTTTCCAAGATAAATAATTGCACATTACATGGGCAATGAAGAGCTTAGCTGTTGCTATCCAGCAGCTCTGGCTCTGAGCATTCCGGGCACAGAACAGGGAACTGTTTGCTGCACATGCAAAGCCCTGCAGCATCCAGGGAATGAAGAGGCTTGGCAGTGCTGTCTTGGGTTGAGCTATTAAGTAGGAAATGTAGCTTTTGCTCTTCTCAGGAGGTCCCTGTAACAGGCTCCCTGTAACCTCCTACTGACCTGCATCTTTACTTTCCAAGCCGAGAGACAGACCCTGTCACCAGCTCATCGCTGTGTGCAGTCCCCTAACCCAGGCTGTGCTCCCTTCCAGGATGATGATGTTGAGACAACCAAAGTGGAAATGCTGAGACTTGCTCTCGCACGGAACCTCGCACGAGTCATTGTCAAAGAAGGCACTGTGGAAGGGTCTTGAAGACTGCAGGGTGTTCCTCTGGGGCTTGCTGTACATAAACTGACTTTTTCTAAGAATAAAGGTTTTGTTTTGCAGATTGCTTGGTCATTTGTTCTTGTCTTCCATAAGCAACTTTACATAGATGTTCTTTTAACTTTACAAAGGAGCTGCATCAAAATGTTGTGGCTGCTTGGCAGCCCTCCCCTCCTGAAGTGAGCCTCACTACAGCTTTTCCTTGGATTTTATGTTTCCTTTGCCTCTTAACACCCAGAACTGAAATGAAGGCCACCTCTTAAACCAGCGGGGTTTTAGAAACAGCAGCTTCTCCATTTTTGCTTAGGAAGGTCTTGAGTCGATAGTTTCAGTTTGAGGCTTTCCAGAAGCAGCACTGCACTGCAGAAGCTGTCATGAGAAAGGGCCAGCACAGAGCCAGGTAGGGAAAATGATTTATTCAACATGCAGCAGCACAAACGCATTGGAGATGTATGTACAGGTAGGACTGCTGGGGATGAAGCAGGAACCTCACCCTACAGACAAGGAACATTCATAGTTTAATTTCCAAAGCAGCAGGGCTGGGGTGCGTGGCTGTGTCCAGGTGGCTGCTGCTGTTCACAGAAAGCACCTGTGCTCTCCTACCTTCCTCCAAGTCACAGTGAGATCCATATGCAGGCAGGGGAAGCAGTGACCCTGCTCCTCAGGACACATCACCCAGGCATAGCCCCCATGCCTACCCTGTCTGAAGTGCTGGCAAGAACATGTCTGATGCAGAAAGAATTCTCTCCTTGTCCCTTATCTCCCAGTTCATCAATTTAAAACAGCTTTCTTTAGGATCCAAACAAACCATCCCTCTCACCTGCCTTCTACATCAGGGAGCTCACAAGGCTGAGGTCTCCACAGGCTGCAGACCAGGACAAGCTTGGATTCCACCTTCAGGGGCTCCTGCAGCTGCCTGGTGCCTCTGACGAGGGCCTCAGGCTTGTGAGTCCCCTGCATTTTTCATCTCTAGGGATTTTTACTCTGCAGCACTGTAAAGAAGATTCAACTACAAATAACTCCAAGCTGTGTTTGCAGCAATGGTTTTACAGCAACCATTCATTCCAGCATCATGTTCTCCCGTGGAGTTTTCATAGAAGGGGCAGGAGCCTCTTCCTGTGTCCTGCTTTTCTCTGTGCTGCTCCCACTCCATGTTTGAGAAGAGCCGTTGCTTGACAGCCCGGCTGGAAATGCAGAGCTGAGTGTCCAAGGACTGTCCAAGCACCTCTCTGTGCTTGTGTCAATGGGTGTTAAAAACACCCATTAATTTACAACTGTCTGTCTCAGAGCTCACTGAGGCACTGCTTGAGACTGAGAAGAAGGAAGGGGCTGCTGGAACCAAGTTTTGCTGATTTGAACCTTACTTCTAGGAGACTGTAGCTAAGGGATTAGCGCTTCTGTTAGCACAGAACACTGATGTCCAGCAAAACTGCTTTCCCCTTTGTGGGCACAATTGCACTTTGCCACTTAATACAGGGAACAAAGAAGATGGGGCATTAACCCAGGGGCTCCCTCAGGGGAGCCTCTTCCTTCCTCTGCCTGCTTGTTCTGTTTTAATACCCTACAGCTGTATTATTTACATCTCGTAGGTCACTGTACTCAGCTCAATAAAACACAGTATTTAACTATACTAATAATACTGCCTGCATGAGGGGACATGAGAGGCATCTCTCCTTATCCCTGGATTCAGTCACTGCCCCTGACGAGTGATTGTAAAGACAGTTCTGTGCTCCAGGTGCTGTCCTCCTCCAATACTGACCAATACCTTCCATCCCTCTTTCCTCTTCACTACGCACTTCCTCTTTTCCTCACACTATGGAATGCAATGAAGGCAAAAAAATAACCAGTGTAACCATTTGCAGACATAATTCAGCCCCAGCTGCCCCCAATGGATACCCCAGGGTGGCAGCCAGCAGTGTAAAATAAATATAACAAGTAAAGATACAGCAGTGTGGCACACACGGAGCGAGGGGCTGCTTACACAGGCCCTTGGGAATGAAGCAGAAGAGGGGGAAGGGAGCTAAGTGCTATTTCAGTGTAAAAAAGGAAGCATTCCCTCACAGAGCAGCATTATTGCTCAGCATGCTCACGGGCCCGTGTGGCACAAGGAGGTCACAGTCCCAGGGAGGGCTCTGTCAGGGCTCTGCGCTGAGCTCGTGGCATCATCACCCCACAGCCTGTCAGGATCTCTGGACAGCAGTGCAGGAAAAGCCAACTAAATCCCCTTCTGCTGACAGGTCTCCCCTCAAAATACAATAGCTTCAAGTTTAATAGAGTGGAAGATAGAACCAGATTCCCCCAGAGGTCAAGGTAAAAGCAGCCAGCACTGCCTGTCACTGGCTGCCACTCAGTTCATGCTTGGCATAAGTGTTCCAGGACCCCTTCAATGTGGGGCACAACAGTCTGGACTAAAGCTACAAGCAGAGTGGTCAGGACATGTAAACAAAGCTGAACATCACCAGTGGATAGCATGTGTGTCCCTCCCCACGGCACATCCGTTCCAGTCCTGTGGGATCCTGCCCTGGTCCTGTCAGAGTCTCTGGCAGTGTCCTAAGGTCATAGATTCCCCCACTGCTCTACTGGGGGAAACTGATCCACTTCGCCCACTTCTGTGCTGGGCTGATCTCCCAGGGTGAAGGTCAGTCTGTACCTCAGCCTCACCTTCTCCTGCAGGAAAGACAAAACCCAAAAGCAACGTGAGAACAGCCCCAGCTCAACAGCCCCGAACAAAGCACTTCACTGTTACAGCTCTACAGAGAGCACAAGACTTCTGTTGTACAGAGCAGGGGCAGGAGGGCTCAGGTTAAGTTCATTGAGTTCAGCTATTTACAGACCTGAGTTATTCACCTTATGCTTTTTATACCAAAAAACCTTTACTGCTTAGCATGGAGCAGAAGGAGAAAACCATAAATGACCTGTGAGCATAGACTGCACAGATGAGGCCAGCTGCTCAGCTGCTCTCCAGAGAGCCTCAAAACTGCTGCTATAAAGTTCAAAATTTTCAAAATTAAATTCCTCATTATGTGGAGGAAGGTAAAACAGTTCCTGCTCTGAAAAATGCCTTGCAATACAGTAAGCACGAGATGGAAGCAGCACTTCAATGAGGGCACCTCCATGTACCTCACAAAGTTTTTAAACATCCACTAAACCCCTCTGACATTCATCCTTCTATCTCAGAGCTTTCAGCTGATACTTGAAGGACACTTTTGCTGTAATTCTCAAGTAGAAACAATCTAATTTGTCAAACGATTAGAAAGTCCTTCAGCTTCGGGCTTTCAGGGCTGGCTGATTGAATGAATGACTACAGCAAGGAAAAACAACTTCTCAGCTGCTCCCAGCATCATCAGCAGAAAGGAAAGTGTTGTGTACCTGGTCACAGGTACTTCCTCAGAGAATGATGGAACAGACATGATCTGACATTTGTCTGTTGGCTCATCAAAAGTACTGCTACAGCACCAGTTAATTTAGCATTGATCTAATTATCAGCAAAGCCAGGCACGTTCAGTGCACAGGGGAGTCAAACTCCTGATGCAGCTTTGCTACCCTTTAAAGCTGAGCCTGACATGATCCTTGCCCTTCTGCTGGGAGAGGTGTACTGCCCCTTCTCACACCTCTCCTTGCCAAAGACTTTTGGGAAGAACCTGCTCTAGCCCTGAACTGAAACACCAACATTCCATAGTAACCACTTCCAGAGGGCACATTAGAGTCACAGATAATTAAGGTTGGAAAAGACCTCCAAGATCATCAAGTCCAAACTTTTAGGAACAAACAGCTGTAGCTGCTCAAATGTTTGGTCTCACCCCTCCACAGAGTTCAGCTGGTATCAAACGTTTCTGAAGAGGGCAGGATAAATCCCACTGTCTCTCTCACCTTCGCAGGATTTGCCAGAAGCATGACCTGGGTGATGGCAGCTGGCGGCTGGATGGGATTGAACGGAGACAGCTCAGTGCCAGAGGGTGGCTGTAGCTTCACTTTCATGGACTGCAAGTGAAATAGAGAGCAGAACCTCAGGGATGATCTGCTGCCTTGGGGACAATGAAGGATGCATACACAAGCTGGCGGGACAACAGCACATATCCAAATGGAAGAGAATCAACCCACAAGTGAGGATGAGGGAACAAGAGCCAGCCCAGCTTGCAAAACACAATAAGAACAGGCAATTCTTGACTTATCCTGTTCAGTGTTTTCTGCCTGTGACAAGAACCTTTGTGCTTTGGAAAGGGGCATCTTGCCTACGGCAAGGTCAGGCCAGGTTGTCCCCAGTCCCTGAGTCCATGGCCAGGCCTCCCTGGATGGTCTCTGTCCCGTGTGTCCCTACCTTGGGCACGGCCGCCTGCAGCACGATGTTCCTCACGGGCAGCGGCGCCGTGTTCAGCATGGACACCACCACGACCAGCACGTCCGAGCGCCCCGGCGGGCACTCCCTGGCAAAGTGCAGCAGGATCCGGAACCCGTTCTTGTCGTAGGCTGTCACCGGCAGGGCACTGCCTGCCACAGAGAGAGAAGGGAGAGGATCCCAGTTCGTGCTGCAGCAGGTGGTCTGAGGCAGCATCAGGCGATCGGGATGTTCGGCTGGAGCTGCTCATCCCTTCTCTCTACTTCATGAGCTTTGCCAGGAAGCTCTGCCTTTAAAAAATGTTCAGAGCAAGGTGAAAAGCCTGAAATACTTACTGGGTTTAATGGATTCCAAGGGAACATGGACATTGGCCAAAGAAATTTCAGGTGCTTTCATGGGACTGCCTTGCTGCTGGAATGATGCCGGTTGGAAGAGAGGACTTCCTGATCCAGCAGTGCAGCTGCTTGGGAAGGGAGCTGGAGGGGCTCTAGAGGCAGTGGCTGGCAGCCCTGCAGGTGCTGCTAATGGGGCAGGGGTGACAGTGGTTGGCAAAGTAACCCCAGGGAACGCTGCAGGTGTCGCCATGCCTTGGGTGGCACTCCTGCAAGAGAGACAGAAAAGCCATGGGGAATGGAGCTGGAAGTGACACAGGAATTTCACCAACATCCAGAGATAACAGCACATCACGAGGACAATGCAGCAGCCTGGAGCTAGGCTGGAGCCTGTGACTCTGCACAGTCTCACATGAAGACAACTACAAGGACAGGGGTGGTGGTAGGGTTGGGGTCACTTCTCTGAGTCAAGAAAATGAGGCCTCTGTACCTCAACAGCTCGTTCCCCTACACACCACACCTTTGGATCAGGCAACAGTACAGCTGTGTGCTCTGCCTGACCTTCCCTCCCAGAGGTGGGAAACTTGTATTAGTTTGTAAACTGAAACCTCTGAGAAGAAAAATCCCAAACCCACATTTCTACCAAACCAGAGAGTTGAAAGTCACCCTCAGAACCTGGCACTGCAGCAAGCCTGGCTTTCTAACTGCAGAGCCAAAGCAAAGGCAGGACTTCTGGTTACCCTTTGGCTTCTTCGAGGAGTTGTCCCAATGCATCCATCTTATGTGACATGCTGCTCCCCACAGATGTGCTGAAGTACCCAGGAGCAGCTGGAATAGTCTTAGGAGGCCCTGCAGGGGCAGCTGGTACAGCAGGAAATACAAATGGTGCTGAGTTTGGTGCTGGGATGCTGGGAGCAGTCTGGGAGGCTGGGAAAGCAGAAGGCAGCGTGGCTGACGTCCCACATGTGGTCTGTGATGTGTGATGGAGAAGAGGGTTCCCTGCAGGGTTGCAAGCAACAGTCACCATCTTCGGATTAAAGAAATCCAGGTCCAGCTGCTCATTCTGAAAGAGAGGACAGATAGATGCTCTAACTCACTGCTGCCCCTGATGCAGAAATGGCACTGCTCTATCACAGAAGGGCAGAGGTTTACCACAAAAACAGGTGCTGGGTGACAAGCAACAAGTCTGTGGCCTAAGACAGGGCTACTTCTGATCTGTAATTTAAGCAAAGGAAGGACTAACATCATGGGGACAGATGGGACACTGAGAAAGCCAGGTTCAGGGATACCTACTCTGTTTAAACACAGCTATCCCTATTTTAGGGCTAAGCTAGACTGCGTCTCTGCCTGTGTGTGTGATCACATGCATGACAGTGCATCCTGAGACCTTCCACAATGTCAATCCCTCCCTCCCCTTCTCTGAGACTCCTCCTTTGTACCTCAAACATGCTCCACTGGTTGTTTTCTGAGGTCTCCTTCCCTGCCGCAGGGGCTGGGTCATTCAGGCCTGGAGGGAGAAACAATATGAGGAGAAAATGAATTCAGTGTCATTCCTTGGCTGCTGTTTCAGTACCATCAAAACTTGATTCAGCTCTGCCAGAGCCCAAGAACCTGATGAAACACTGAGATGGGCTGCAAGTCTATGATGAGGAAAAGAGACTGACAGCACCAGCAGCCAACAGTTACGCCCTGCACACAGCTCTTCTAACCCATCCTGACTAGCACTGCCTTCTGCTGTTCACATCTGGGCTCCACAAACAGGCATCCTGCAGGCTCCCATGCACAGCCCCTCTGAGGCACCTTCTCTTTAGCAAACCAGGGCTTAATCTGTCCCAAACTGCAGCCTGTACACCCAGCATGTCCCAGCAGCTCCAGAGATCAGACAGCAATTGCACTAAACAGTTACTTTCTTGCAGCCAGCTCTGGGAAGAGATTTTAATACTGACTCACTGACCAGGTCTAATATTCAGAATGATGCAAGGGAGTGTTCCCTGGAATCCAGGAACATGGAGAACACAGAAGCAACCTTTGTTAGGATGGACTGAGCAGCCCTTTTGCAGGCCCTTCAGTGTCTTACCCAAGCACAGGAGCTCCTCATCCAGCAAGGACAGGGAGTTGGTTGTGCTGCCCTGCTGAGCGGGTGCTGTTTCCACCTGGCCGGAGGAGCTGCTGCGCAGTGGCGTGAGTGTCTGGGGAGGAGGAGGGAGGATGGGGATTTCAGCTGGGCCAGAGGCTGTGCTGGGGGCTGGTGTCAGGCTGCTGGGTGGCATTGGAGGTGGCGGAGTGCTGGTGACGTCCAGTCCAGCAAGGTCAATGAGAGTGTTGAGATTATTGGTGGAGTTACTCCCTGCAGCGGACAGGAGAAGAGCACTACTAGGAAAGAAGGCAAAAGGCTCAGAGCAAACCCAGTGTGCAGAAGAAATTAGCAGAGAGATGGTTTAGATCCTCATCTGAGCATGGCTTATGGCTCTTTGTAACAGAACAAGGGTATTTGCTGTCCAGACTATGTAAATCAACAGAGATACTTAAAGAATTTCCATGTGAAAACCTGCTGCAACCAGTGCTCCTTCCCCAGTGCTTCACAATTCATGATCTATTCAAAATTTTTTGAACTCAGATGAGGCTTTGGGAGATCCTACAGCATTATAATAAACAAAGGCTACCAGAGAGCTGGAGAACTGAGGGCAATTCATACCATCTCAATCTTCATATTTAGAACAGTCTTTTCCCAGTAAGATGCTGCCAGGCAGCATCACAAATGTTTGAGTCCCAAATGATAATTCTGTCACACTCATGTCCAGAGCTTCAAATGGTGGAGATGAAGCGTGAAGTGGGCAACTGGCCTGAATTCACAAATGGAATTACTGGCAAAACCATGAAAAGAACCTCTGGTCCAGCTCCTACTCTCCAGCTCTTGTGTTTTTAATAAAATTATCTTCTTCTTATACATCACCATTAAGAAACAGGACAAATGTGGGGAGGAAAATGTATGAGAACTTCTAGCCACACAAACTGCTCAGATGCAGGTTTGCTATTGATGTCACAAAGGTTTCAATAATATGGACTGAGCAATGGAGAATGCAAGGCTGCAGCACTGCTGCTCCAGTCCAGAATTGTTTATCCACTGCTCAGGAGCCTTCTTGTCCCCCTCTGATTCACAAACTGTTGGCCAAAAGAACCATCAAAAGCCACTTTAACAAAACAGGAAACATTGTTCAAAAGACTTTTAACTGCAGGATTCAAAAATTAAACAACTGGCTTCCCAGGAACTCACCTTCCACTACAGACATCCCAGGGAGATCCACTTCACCATTGATCACTTGCCCCTCTATTATTTTTTTATATGAATTTATCACACGGGATAAATTGTCACTGGCCTGCAGAATATCCCCTACAAGAGAGACAAAAACGACCTCCAAGGCTTCAGTCACTTTGTTTCCACTAATGCTGAGAGTGCTCAGTTGTCAGCTAAATAATCACCAAGAAAAACCAGGAATATTTGGCTATGAACTCCATCACTCTGCCTGTGCCATACTTCTCTAAGCAATACCCTGACCTTTTGTAGCTCCACACGCATTGCAGAAACAAGGAAAAAATGAGCCCAAGGTTGTTCCCCACAGCAACCCTCTTCCCCTCCCAAAGCAGCAGCTGTCCCCCATTATTGCTCCCATCCTCCTGAACCACCAACTTTACTATCCAGTCCTTGCCTGAACTGAAATGGTAAGCACAAAGAGGGAAGGATTGTCCTTTACCACAGCAACAGGAACCCACAGTGACATTACAGCTGAACCTTTGCACGGGCAAGGAGCACAAAAGCAATTAAAAAGGACAAGTGTAGCTTAGTTTACCCAAGCTGCTGTCATTATCCTCTGTCTCACTGGCCAGCTTGAACAGTGTCCGTCGTTTGGTTTCACACCTTTCGCAGAGCTCCTGGAAGACAGGTTAGGACAAAGGGTTTCACCAGCCAGGAGCCACTGCCAGCAGCACCAGTCAGCCCAGAATGACCCCCAGAACAGGCCAGTCTCACTGTGCTGACCATGCCAGTGTGGCTGCACAGCCAGGATGGCCCTTCCTGCCCAGCTCACAATGCTGAGAAGCGTTACATGAGCCTGGGGTCTAAACACAACCTGCATTCCCAACACATCTCTCAGTCCTCCCTCACATCAGCACTTATGGCCAAGTTTTAGTACAAAAGAGATGTTCCTTCCTTGTATAGTAGTCCCTAAAAGCCTGAGGAAGAGCAGAATCATGTTTCAGCAATTAGGCTTCAGTTGTGCTGCAACCACTACAATCTGCAACCACACAGCAGAAAGGTGGCAATAATGGTTCACAGAAACAAACCAGTTTCTTAAGCTTCTTACCACTGTTTAAGGATCTTGTTGTTAAAAATAAGTGGGTTTAATTTTTTTAATTAGATAATGTGCAACTCTCAAAGGCTCTGGGCCTACCAAGTCATCCCTGGTGGCTGTTTCGATTTTTACTTTCCTGATGTTCTCCTAACCCTGTAACACAAGCTAAAATTCTTCCTCTGAAGAGGAGGGACTATTTTCTGCCCCGTTCAGCCTTTAGTTTATTCATCCACAGTGCTGCAAGGGACAGTTATGACCTGCAATCCGTGTGGATCCAGAATTACAAACTGCAGCTTCTTGGTTCTGCCATGCTGCACCTTTGGAGAACAACTGCACCTCACTTCAAGCATATGTGAAACTGAGCTACTCCCCACCCAGACTTTTGGGGAAAGGCACTAAAACCATGGACATTTTCTTGCCTGCTGTTTGCAGCAACTGCTTCTGTTTCTCACCACTGCTCTCTGTTTTACTGCAGTGTTTGTAATTCTCTTCAAAACTCAAGTCTGTAAGAAAGGACTGACTTCAGGACTGCTGGGAAGAAGGAGCAGCTCAGACCCACCTTCATGAGCTCCCTGTCGGCCTCTGATGAGTCCTCTTTGCTGTAATGAACCAGCATCTCATTCAGCAGCTTCACATTGTTGTTCACCTCCTCCAGTGTGTGCATGCGCTTTGTCACCTTCTGGATCCGAGCCTCATCCTTCACGGTGGAAAGCACAGGCAGAAAGGGTGAGTTTATCTCTAGAAGTTCACAGTAACACAACACAGATATTATCTGTAAACGTGTCAAGTAATGGCTATTTCAGGTTAAGCTAAAAAAAAGCAAACAAAACCCTTCTTTGTTCATGTGAAGCTTTGCATATTTTATTGTCTTTTCACCATAATTCTGAAATTACAGGCAACCCCGTATTTTGAAAAAGTCTCAATTAATAGACTTCAGTGTATAACTACACCATTAAAAAACTTCCCAGAAGTTCCTTTCTGACCTTCTCAGAAGATTTTTTTTTTTGTTCACTTGATGCCATTTAACAAAAGAGATGTGTTTGAAGCAAAACATTCACTAGGAACAGCATGCACACTCTGGTGGAAAATGTCCACCCATCTCTGATTGGAGATTCCAACTGAAGACATAGGAGTCTGCCCTGGGAACAAGAGGAGCTTGAATGGAAATATTTTAGCAACCTATACAACCACTACAGTCCAGAAGGTATCCTTTTATTTGCCAGAATCCCAGTGAGTAATTTCCTGGACTCCAGAGTTTGGAATGACTGTCATGGCTGGATGCAGCACAGCTCTACAAACAGGAAGATGTTTCCATGAACTTGTTTGTGAGAAGACCCAGTCCAGTGACTCAGTCCTCAGCATCCAGGGGTGGTACCACGAGGCTCCCACCAAACCTTGATATGAAATCCCACCTTGAGTGATGGGAATCTGGTAATTGCAACAAGGGACATTCAATTCCTGCCCCATCCTCCACCAGAGACACCAACTGTAGACATTTCTGTGACACAAACATCTCCCAGGTACAAGCTAGAGACCAAATCCTAAGCTCTCCACCATCTGAAGTCAAATTGCTTAAAACCTGGAAAGCAGACTGCTGACCTGAACCAATCCTACAGGAATTTCTTACCTCTTTTACCATGGATTTTATAAGTTTGTTGGCCTCTTGTAAATCATCTGGGTTTTTGCTTTTCAGCAGCTTGGCTAGAAGCTGAAAGACAAGAAGATGATAGTCAGGAAACAAATAAAGACTCTTGGGTAAAGGGAAAGGAATCTGTGTAAACAATTCAAGGGAAAAGGGATACAGCCCAGTATTACAAAGCTTACATAGCTTCCATAGTTACAGGGACTCCAGCATGAGTCATTTAGAGTTTATTATCTATGTGACTTGCTGCATTCCTGCTTTTACACAGGACATACTCTGTGAAATCTCAGAGACTTCTGACACCAGATAGTTATTCCTCCCATACATTATTTTTCCTCCTGTGTGTGAAACATTCTCTGCTTTCCAGTACTTCAGCAGGATGGCACTTTAACAGGAGTAACCCCATAATGGTAAAACAGACAAGGTCTTAACTGGAACTTTGGGTTAAGCAGGTGGACAAAGCAGTGAGTTCTGCAAAAGTACAGACCATCCCCCCAAAAATAAAAGCCACATTATTATACTTTGCTTCCTTATTCTAAATGTGCACTGGGTAATCACTTTTCATTAGTGATTTTGGCATAAGTCTTCACTGTACCTTGGATTTCTCCTCATCATCAAACACCGGGTTCTTGGGACGAGGCGGTGGAGAAGGAATCAGTGTTCTGTCTGCAGGAATCACGGGATCAAACATGACGATCCCTGAAAGCAGAAGGGGAACCCCTGTGGTCAGCACACACACATCAGCCAGGGCATACGGGCTGTGTGTCACTCCCAGGCTGCTGTCAAAGCCAACACACATCTGCCCCTGACACTGCCACGCTGTTCCAGTGAACAATACATCCAAATCCCTCAGCTGACTTTTACCTGGATGTTCTCCCAACCCCACAACACGAGCTACAACTCTCCCTCTGAATGGGAGGAACCACTTTCTGCCCCATTCAGCCTTTAGTTTATCCATGCACAATGCTGCAAGGGACAGTTATGACTTGCAAATCTGTGTGTCCTAAAAGGACAGGATGGTTTCCAGAGCTTTCATGGAATCAACTTTTCTTGTGAAGCCACTGAATTTTTTTCACTCTGCCTACACAAGAAATGTGTGTCAGCTGAACTAAAGGTACAGCTGCAAAGCCATTTAGTTAAAAGAACACAAAAGGCTGCTTGGAAGCTCTTATTTCACTTTAAATTAGATTTGTTCAAATAATTTAATAACTACTTCCACCATAATAAAAAATTCGACTTAAAAAAGGCTCTTCAAACCAAAACAAAAGTATTTGCAAGGTATTTCACTAATTTAGTTAACAGAGCCAACCCAACCCTGCCCAAGGCACTTACACATAATGAAAAGCTTTTCAGAGAATTTCTCCCTTGTTCTATTTCCCCTCAGAGTCTGCATTGACCCCACTTAATCATAAGCTGTATATTTTGTGATACTCTTGCTCAAAGCCAAGGCTGGAGAGAATGCACGAGCGAGCAGTTGACTCCTTACCTTGTCTCTTCAGCATGTAGTAGGCATCCTTGATTTTGGATTCCTCTGGCAATGCCACTGTCCAGCTATACAGCAATTCAATGACTTTGGACTTCACCTTCTCTGAGACTCGGTCTCCCAGGTACTAAGGGTGGAAAAAAGGATCCAAATGCTTCATGTTCTTAATGTCTTTTTGAAAATAAAGCTCTGTGGAAGCTCAGTGATATACATTAAAAGGTGTATGATCCAAGTTCTAAGATGATCTGAGGTACATCTCATTAGGAGGAAAAATTGCTCCTCTAATAGATTTGAAATGACAGTGAAGAGAAGCTTTGTGATTATCTTCAGCAAAAGAAAAAGCAGCTATTCCGCTGGCTCCAGGATTTTGCTATTTAAAATTTACAGCAATACAGAGAACCACCCCCTCCCCTGTCTTATGGGAGAGAATCTGGGAATACATTGCTGCATCAATCACGCCATAGGGAAGATTTTCAGCACATTAAACTCATCATGAATGTTGAGGGACTTAGCCAGGCACTCTTTACACAGCAAGTCAGCAGAATGAGGACTAGAACTCCATGGTGTGTTGTCAAATCTCGTTTTAACCTCTGCATCACATTTCTCTTCCAACATCACTGGAGTTCTGTTTTTTAAAACAACACAGCCCAAGTTTTAGAAGCCCTTGAGTTACCTGAAGGATTAGAACAGCCCAAAGACTGCACAGTGATGGCACGTAAGTATAACTTCCTGAGAAATTTAGTATGGCATAAAAAACCCCCAAACAACAAGAGCTAACAAATGCTCTTGAATACAGACTAGTAAGTGCAGTGAGCCAGACAGAACACTGCAAATATTTTGGATGCTGCCTGTAGCTTACAGAGGTCAAACAAAAAGTAGCTACAGCCATAAGGCTCAGGGACTAACCTTTGGAGACACAACTTTTATTAACTCGTTTAAAAAGCGAAACTTCCCAACTTCATTATGAAATCTTCTCCCACAATTCTTCATACAAGCTTCCAGCACCTGCATCCAAGGAACAGAAACAGGGGCTGAAAGCAACACCAAAACTCTACAATAACAGTTGTGTTCTGCCTAGAGGAGAGGTGAAGGGCCCTTGTCAGTGAGACAAGTATTCCTGCTCCATGCAGACATCCATCTCCCATCTTTAGGGACAACACACCAAGACAGGCTGGTGTCCCACCCTCCGCCAGGGGTATCTGGGTCTGTGTTATCTCAATATTTGGCCTTAACAACGGACACAAATCTTGCCTAAAGATAACAAAGGAAAGCAGCTCAAACTAAACCAGAGCTGTTTCTGGACACTTTAGGGATGGAAGTGTGCTCCCTCCCACCTCCCACTCCCTCCTGGGGATCAGGGAACTCAGCTCCCAGCTGACCCCATGGACACTCCCTGTGCCCCCTCTCCTCCACACAGGTGATGAAATAGGATCCATGCCTGGATTTAAGAGGAGGGGTAAGGACTACCTACTGTCAAGGCTTGGACTGCCTCCCATTCCTGTGGTGACTGGATTTTATGAGCCAGGAGTCTCACAGCTATCTGTGGCCTGGAACAGAGCAGAGCCCCGTTACAAACAGAGCAGGTAAACACCATGAAGGATTTTCTCACTTTCACAAATTCTGCTGTTTAAACAAAGTGTCTTCAAAGTGTCTTTTATCTTTCCATCACAAAGGCTAACAAGAAATGTTCATGGTAACTTCATAAGCCTGGCTGTTTGCATGTATGAAAGGAAGAGAGGGGTGGTAGTCTGAGCCAGCAATTCCAGATTCCTCCTTGGGAGGGACCAAACAATTGCCAGTACAGGCCTCAGCCCAGGAAATCATTACTCTTGATTTGTTTCCTTTTTTCAGAAGAAAACACTTCTTCCTTAGCTCTTGGGAATGCTGTGAGCCAGGAGGTTTCCTCAGCTAAGCCCAGTAAAGATTTTAAAGATGCGAAGCCCCAACAGCACTATCAGTGATAACCCAATTTTACAGACTGGCGAATGGAATAATTTTGGCCAGATGAGAACCCTGGAGCTGCAGAAGCTGAAATTAGAAGCAGATTCAGAATTCCCAGTTTCCCAGTGCTCAGCCTGGATTAGCCATGCTGCCTTTCACAGGAGAGGCAGCATCTTCTCTCTGTTGTAGCCAGCTCTTCCTTGTGATATCAGTATATATAAAAGAAAATGTAAATGTTTGATGATGGAATTTCACACTTTAAACTGTGAATGTTAATTTATTAAGTCTAGAGCAGTTTGGGACACCCACCCTTCAAGTTCCTTGTTGATCTGGTCACAGAATCCAATGATGTATTCCCAGTCTTCTTGCCTGTTAGATGGGTTGGTGGCTTTATCTTTGGCAACGGAAAGCAAACATATTACCAATCAAGAGAAGAAACAGTATAAAAGGTCATACATTTCCTAGAGAAAAGCATCTGCCATCCATTGCCAGCTCTAAAAAAGGAGAAAGAAGTTCACACATGGTATGTCTGTTCAGGGAAAAGGGTGTGTCCAAGTTGAGACATCCAAACATCCAGTAAGAACCACTGCTTTCAAAAGAAAACAGGGGCCAAATCTCAAGTATTTAGAAACAGGCTATTCCCATATCCTCAATGAGAGCACAGGATAAAAGATTTCAGCTCACAGTTTCCTCTGCCTGAAATGCTGTCTCTTTCTATTTGGCTGTAACATTAAACTCTTTAAAGGTTAAACCCTCACACTTTCTACATATGAAATTATTTTTGTATTCCCTGGGAATTTTGCAGAAGCAAGAGCTGGAACATCAGCTGTTTAATATCACTCATTTAGCATTAGCACTTGCTTTTGGAGTGCCAGCTGATTTGATTGACGCCTTAGCATTTCTCCTGGGATTTATGAACTGAAATTTATTATTATATGTTGAGTTCTTCTTGCAAGTAATAAACACTGCAGCCTGCACCTGATCAGGAACTCAAATCCTACATGCTGAAGCCAAGAGATTGATGCTTTACTGACAGGGCTATTTCAGGCTCCCAAAGGATCCTCCTTTAAGCAGCAGGACCTCATTGACTACTGACTGCACAGTAGTGAGGCTATCAGCATCTCTTTGGTTGTGAATGCATCTTCTCCATATATTTTACTTAACCCTGATGCAGCAATGAATTTACAGGAGATCAGATTCCTGCTTTAACCTAATTTTCCAGCCAAGATGACCAAACATTATGGTTTTTCTTTCTTGTAAGTGAAGAAACAATGCACTGTACCCATCCCTATATATCTAAGAGCTGGCATTTCAGAAACCTTCCTCAGATTTTTAATATAATGGAAATAGGTTTAGGAAATAAAATATTGCTTAGTCAGATAGTATAGAGCAGGGGGTGACGGGCAGGAAAAAGCCCTGCACATATCCCTGTACTTTCATCTCAGAGGGAAGCATAAAAAAACAAACACATGTTGCATTACCAAGTGTAATTTTTTATCATCATTAAAACACATCCTTTTACCTTTCCAGAGACAGCTAAAATCAGCTGTTTTAAAACTCCAAACCCTCCCTTTCCCAGTGCACCTCAGCCCTCCTACTGTACCCATCCTGCAAGGTTTGCTCACGTTTTCCTCCTCACTTGATCCTTGTAAAGCAAGGAATGATCCTTGTAAAGCAAGTAAATTTTTCCATGGGTTGCATGGTAAAATATTCCACAGGTGAATCTCTGTGCCTGCTGCTGGTCTTCCTGGGACCCTAGATAAGCAGAAGACAGCAGCCAGGGAGGAATAACTGCAGGATCACATCCTCTAGAACTCACTGGGCTACCAGGCTGGTCTTAAACTCAAGAGATTCAAGGGAGGCTCAGTTTAAAAGGCAACTCCTGCAGAGCCAAACAACTGTTCCAAGCATGTGGCACCTAAACCTTATTACCACATTTCCAACTGCTGAACATCCTGGAAGCATCACGAAACCATGGACTTACAACAATCTAACGCCTCTTCATGCAAGTCAAACAGCACCGTGGTGGTTTGGTGCTCCAAAGCACCTCTTGTGCTCAGCAGGCCCAGAAGAAAAACACTCAGTTCCTGGCTGGAATTAAGGGAATTTACTTAATAAATGCAGGAGGAGCAGAAACAGATAAGGACACACAACCAAATGGACTCTTGTTGGCTGCACATCCTGAAATTAGGAAAATGATGCGGTACAAACATGAAAATGTAACCAACATTTCCATGTTCCAAGTGTTAATTTTAAGGCTGTTCTAAATACCTCCAAATTTTTTTTCCAATGACACTGGATTATTTCATGCTCTCAGGCTCATCTAAGTTGTTTTCTGCAAAAGCTCTCACATGAAGACAGTGAAGCCTCAGAAGGAGAGAGTGACTGCCAAAGGGAAGTGCTGTTCCACATGAAGAAACTCCCTATTTCCAACATCCATAAAACTTCCATGTGAAGCCTCGGTTCATAAAAGTTAATGAGCTTGATCACAAGTTTTGCCCTGGCTCTGGAGATTGATGTGTTTGCATGACACAACACAACAGGGTGTATGGATACCTGTTCCCAGTCTCAGCACAGCCACATGAACTCAGCATTCCAGCAGAGTGGAATCACCTCACTTCACCTTTCCAGGCCAGCCCTACAGGAAGCTGTGTCACGTCTATCGAGTTGTGACTTAAAATCCTCTATTTTTATGAAGAATCCTTAAAAGGTGGGCAAGGAGCTCATCTGTGCTGCTTTATAAATATGCTTCAACCCTTATGTGAAAGGATTCACTCCAGGATGAAGAGCTGGTGCTCTGGAATATCAACTCCTTGGCTTTTCTGTTGAAACTGCCAACCAAGGCCCATTTGGTACCAGTTATTTGCTTCCAGAGACACTTGTCCACCTGGTCCCTTCCTGAAAATCCCATTTCACACTGGCAACCACATGAATCTAAATTAGCAATCTGGGGCCTGAAGTCTTGGCACTACCCCAGTCCTGCTAGCACTTCTGTCTCAGTTTTCAACTTTTTTTTAATGTGCTCAGGACACAGCAAGCTGCTTCACACCCACCCTGAGCATCAGAGCCACTCAGCCCTCAGGTGCTCTGCCAGACCGAAATGCTAATGAGGCAACATTCAGATTAATAATTAGATATGAAACAAAGGTGTTTGTTTTCTCTAGAGAGAAAGGATGCTGGAACGCAGAGAACCACAAGCAGCTGGAATGAAGAGAACCACAGACCATTAACTGGCTGGTAATGAATGCTCCTGTTTTCCTGGGTTTACTTCTCTACTGAAATGAGACAAAAGCCACCCCAACAAAGAGTTTCCCCAGGTCAGGCTTAGCCTATGAATTGGGAATCCCCAGCCCAGGCATGTTCAGTCTAACAGTCAGACTCTGTTTGCATCTCTGGGCAGAAAAGAATGCTGAGCCAGAAAAACCAAGGAAAAAAGAAATTAAGATAATTATAATATTTTATCCATTTGTATCTGTTCCACAGTGGAACACTGCCTTAGCCTGACATGAGCGGGATACAAGAAGCTTCCTTCTGGATGCAGCAGAAAAAGCAGCATTGGAGTCAAAGGCTCCAGCTGTGTTTGCACAACTGACATTATCTCCTAACCTTTTTCTGTTTCAGCTCAGTGCAGAAGCAGAGCCTGCTAGCCAGGAGGGAACAGGAAGGATCACCTTCTCTCATCCCAGCTGCCTGGAATGAGGCAGGACATGCAGATGCCAGATCATCACTGGCTGAGATGCAGATCTTGCTGCAGCAGCAGGACACGAGGATGATGTTACTTCATGGGTCTGTGACTCCACCTGATGCCAGAGGCAGGGCAGCAGGAGGCTGCACACCACTACAAGAAAAAAACCCAACATTTTCAGTAAGAAATTCTCCATCTTCCCATTGCTGGGAAGTTGGCTGTGCTGCTGAGCCATTCCCTTTAGGAAGGGCACAGCATGGTACACCCTCAAGGCTGACATTAGCTTTGTGATGATTACAGAAAAAAAACCCTCGGGAAGGCAGGTGAAAGCCGGGAGCTGCACCAGCTCTGCCTGCCCGGCCTCACGACTCCGCCGGTAATTCCCGGACACGGAAGGCTCCGCGCTGCCTGCGATGGGAGGGGCGATACAGCCACACCAGCAGCGATCACTGTAGCAGTGACCTGGCACAAAAGCATCCTCCTAAATCAGAGAGCAGCACTCAAGCCTTGAAAAATGTGTGCCCTTCTGCAATCAGGCTCGCTGCAATTCTTCTCACAGTGAGTAAGGCCTTTGCAACTCTTCCCTTTAGCCCCTTGGCCAAGGACAGATCACCTCTCCCTTAACTTCCTCAATTAAAAAAAATATCCCCACAAAACAAGCAGTCAGGAAACACTGCAGGCTATACAACCCAAAATATCCTTCCTACTAGAGATATTTTCACACACAAACTGAACTGGGTGAGTCAGCTCTCCTCAGAGAAAGATTGCAAGGAAGGGATGTGGGTGTTCCTCCTTGTGTCTCACTGGCTACAACAAAAGATATTGACAAATTGTGGGAGTTCAGAGGAGGAGCAAAAATGGTAAGGGGACAGAAGGGATTGAGCTAAAATGAGAAGAGCTGAAAACATCTTTCAGCCAGTAACTCGTGTAACAGATCATGACAGCATGTACATGTTTGAATTTTATATAAAAATACCAATAAAGAAGGAGAATTATCTAGTCTTGTTTATGGAAGGATAGCTCCATGAGTAACAGGTTTTGCACTCTGAAGTATTTGGGGTAATGACCATCTTCTGCTGTTTGCCCAGTGCCTCACTACTGGGAACTTCACTTCCTGCCATAATCAAACCAATAACTATTAAAAAAAAAGGAAGAAAATCTAGGCAATAGGCTATGATGTGCAGGATGGCCTCCCAGGGACAGCAGCAGGAGCTCCTGGGTGTGGAATATACAAAAACCAGTTACAGTTATGACTGATTCATTCAGGAATCACATCCCTGTGTTCTGTACAGCCAAAGCCAAAATGCCATGGGTAGCACGGACAGACACACAGACAGAAGACACTCAGCAGGAGCTGGGCATCAACAAACAACGGGGGTTTGTCCCCTCTAACCTTTAAGGTACCTTATACTGACAAAGGGTTTTGATATATTCCAGCCTGTACAGAATGGATGTCCACAACTACCGTGAAACTGCAGCCAGGCATAAAGCAGGATTTGTCTGCTTGAAAATCACAGTTGTGTAACACATGAATACAATTCATCTGGGAAAGCCCACAGTTCTGAACCTCAGGAACAGCACTCAGGCTGTACACTCGGCTGGCCACAACCCAGGCAAGGGAAGAGACGGGAGGGACAGACACGGACCATGACCCTTAATGGACAAGGAAAAGCAGCAGCCCCGCAGGTGCTGAGCAAGGCCAGCTGCGGAGCTGCCCGTTGCCCGCATCTCCCGCGGGGAGCTGGTACCGGCCCCCACCCGCTGCCGCGCCCCACACCGAGGTGACCGCCGGGAGGGGCGGCCCCGGCTCTTCCTCCGGGACGGCGCATCCCCGGCGTGCTGAGATCCCGTGCCCGGTGTGCTGAAACTCCCCCGCGCACAGGGGGCTCTGCCAACCCGTCCCCAAGGCGCTGACACCCCCCGGCCTCCGCGGGACGGCCCCGGGGCTCCCGCCCGGCTGAGGGGGGCGGCGGAGTCGGACGAGCGAAGGCTGCAGGGAGGCGATGGGAAGGGGCTGAGGGGCCTGGGGGCAGCGGGGCCTGGGGTCGGAGGGTGCCGGAGGGGAGCGGGCGGTGCCCCCGCGCCCGCGGTACTCACTCAGCCACGACTCCAGGCTCTCCCCCTCAGCCTCCGCCATGNAGGTGTGCGCCGCACAGGGAGCACACGGATAGGCCGCCTGCCTGTTTTTGCCAGGCTCATACAGGCACAGAATTATCAAGGTTGGAAGAGACCTTTAAGGTCATCCAGTCCGACCGTGCACCCAGCACTGCCACTCTAATCCCTAAAGCACATCACCCAGCGCCATGGATGGTGACTCCACCGCCTCCCTGGGCAGCCGCTTCCAATGCCTGGCCACAGGAGCAGTGAAAAAAGGGATAGACCCCGCACTGAGCTGCTCGCCCCACTGCCACGTGATGCCTCTCACATCTAACATGTCATGTTCACATGTGTCCACATCTGTCTGCATCCCTGTCACGACACAGCACGTGCATTGCGTTACAGCCCCGCCTCTCTTGTTCCTTGCAGGATAATGCCGGTGAGATGGAGCCGCTACAACCCCAGCTACCTGGAGCCAGAAGTGAAAAAGGAATCGTATCAGAAACCTTTAGAGGAGCTGACTGAAGAGGAAAGAGAACAAATGGAGATTAAGGCTGTTCAACCCATCAAAGCTGCTCCTCCCACTCTCTCCAGTTCCGTGTTCAGCGACCCCATGATCAGGTCAGAGAAAGCAGCAGCTCCTCCTCTCTCTAGAAGCGGCTGGGAGCTGTGCTGCCCTCCTCGACCTTCACCTGCTGGCTGCACATTGCCTTTTGTTAAAGCACAATCCCTATATTCGGGGTTAATCTTTTCCCATCAACCAGTCCATTGTCCTACAGTGATTAGAGATAATTACAGCAGATCTGGCAGCACCCACACTTAACCATGGGAACAACACAAAGGGATGGGGTCGGGGGGCTTATTTCTGTGGGTGATAAAATCAGAATTCATGTCAGATCCCATTTGACTTTGTGTTTACAGTAAATTCACCAATATGATGATGAAGAGTGGAAATAAAGTGCTGGCCAGAAGCCTTATGTCTCAGGTAAGAACTCATGTTTCTTCTCAGTATTATGTTAAAACAAGACAAAATGGAAGGCTGGGATGTCAAACCCACTGGAACTGGAAATTACCAGAACTCGGGTGGTCCATCTCTGTGGTCCTGATGTGCTTCCCTCTGCCACACGTTGCTCTCAGCATGATTCCTCTGATAAACCATGATTTGTTTGATAAAATGTACATTGCACCAGCTGCTCACAGACCAGCAGGTGACAGCTTCATGGAGAAACTTCTCTTTCCATCCTTCAGTATCCCTGTGTCCTTCTGTACTGCATAAATGCAGAGAATACCCTTAAAAGGCATAATTTTCTCTAAAGATTATCTTTCTAGCTCTCTGTCATGCCTTATCCTCTGTATAACTTGCCCTTGAAGTCCCACAAATGTGTCACCTACATGACAGAGCTTTGAGCCTGCTCTGACCCACAGCAACTGGTATTAACTGGTGGTCCCATCTGGTCTCTTCCACCCTTGAAATCCCTTGAAATGGGAACACGTTTTGCCCAAATGTTCCAAATTAACTGCTGATTCCTTGTTACGAGGAGCACACGGGCTCTGGAGTCGAGGCTGTGCAGGGGAGGATGCTCAGTGCACAGACCCCTATTCCAGCCTCCACTTTGTCCCTGCCCTTCCCTGGCTTCTGGCCCAGGTTTGTGCTGCTTGTCCTCATCACCCCAAATGCAATGTCTGATAAAACAGACTGAAGAGCTGGAAGAAGGTGAAGTAAAACTTGAGTTAAAGAATTCTCAATGGGTCTTTTGCCTCTGGGGCTGGAGGACCAGCTGCTCAGGTGAAAATGGGGTGCCTGTAAAAGTGATGTAACCTCATGGAGTGGGAGAATCCATCTGCTCTGTATGTCTTCTTTCTTGCCTTTCTTCCAAGACTCTGGAGGCCATTAAGAGGAAGCAGCTGGAGAAGTACCACAAAGCTCCAGAAAATGAGAAGGAGACAATTGAATGCAACCCCTACGTCATCTTCCACCAGGCTCTCAAGAACTGCCAGCCCATTATCGGGCTCAGCAACATCACCAAAGGAGGCAAAACCTACCAGGTGAAAGGGGGGCTGGGAGCACATCTGCTTGGGAGAAATTAGCTAGGGAGGCAGATGAACTGGTTTCCACCCCATCAGCTCAAGATCTTCTCTCCTTGAAAGAGCCACTTCACAATCCGGAATAAAACAGCACCTAGAAACTGTCCAGAATCAGGATCCCCATCTATGAGTATTGTGATTCCCCTGTAACAGAATACTAAGGTTGGAAAAGACTTCTAAGATCAATCAAGTCCAGCCATTAATCAGCAGCAGTCTCTGGTTCTCTGACTAGACATGAGGAGAAATACATAGCAAGTATTTTCCAAGGAGACAGAGATCAAGCAGCAAAAGGATTGGTAGTGCTTGGACTACCAGTCTCATCCTTTCTACTGCACCGTGTTGCTTGGAGAGAGGTCCCACAGCCCTGGGGCAGGTCAGTGTGGCAAAATGGGTCACCTAGATCCAGTGGGATATTTAAAACACAAGCAGAACCTGTCTCTGAGTACAGGCTCTGTAACCCTTGGGGCCTGAAGGAGAGGTGAGATGTGGAGGCATTTGGAATAGATAATCTTTAAGGTCCCTTCCAACCCAAACCATTCTGTGATTCTGTGACCTCTGTATTCAATGCAGGGATGGGGTGACCATCTCCCATCTCTGCTAACACAAACCAGCCTGGATCCAGCTCCCAAACAGGCCAGCATTTCCATTTTGGTAGCAGTGGCCAGTTCCTACAGACAGAGCAGGAGAACTGGCAGGGCTCAGCTGTCAGGAGCGGGTCTGGCTGCAGAGAGCAGCACAGTGAACATCCACAGGTGCCAGCTGGTGCTGTGTGGCTGCTGGGGAGGAGCAGCTTGCTGATAACTGCCATGGTTTAACCCTTGCCCAGGTGCCCGTCCCGCTGACGGACAATCGGAAGCGCTTCCTGGCTATGAAGTGGTTGATCACCGAGTGCAGGGAGAACAAGCACCGCCGGACGATGATGCCAGAAAAGCTCTCCCAGGAGCTGCTCCTGGCCTTCAACAACGAGGGGCCCGTCATCAAGAGGAAGCACGTCCTGCACAAGATGGCAGAGGCCAACCGGGCATACGCCCACTACCGCTGGTGGTAGGGACCCTGCATGGGACATGCTGCCATGGCCTGGAGAGCAGAGCCCCAGGGCTGCCAGCCTGGGAGAGGGAAAGGTGGAACATCCCTTGCAGGCAGCTTCTGATCTAACCCAGGAAAAGCTCACACGATCCCCAGGAGGTTCTTTTTCTTTGTGCTTGTTTGGATGGGGGAAGGGGGAATCTGAGTTACCAGCCCCAGCAGGGATGCTCCAGTTATTTCATAATCACTTCCCTGTGAAGACAAGACAAGCCTTAGATGTTTTTCTTACAGCAACGCTAAACAAAATCATCTTTCACTCACCTGTTTCCTGGGGATCTGAAAGTCTCTCTGCTCCTCAAATCAGCAGTGGTTTTGGCTACAGAGCTAAGAGCAGAGCTGGATCCTTTTCCACACCATAACCAGCCTTAGAGGGATTAGTACAACAGGCAATAAAAGGCCCTTTTTGATTTTTGGTTCTGGTCATCAGCAACATTGTCTGCACAGATTTGATGGGAATGAAATGAAATAAAACCAGTTTCATGGGAAAGGTTTCCCGATTCCAGACCTTTGTCTCTGTTGCTCCAGCCACCCTGGTTATGTAAAGCCCCGAGGCCCTACACTGGAACAGAAACTGAGTTATCACAGCCTTAGGGCTTCAGGCAGGAGCAACCCTTCAGTATTGCTCAGAGCTCAGCAGCTGCACAGGGAGAAAGCAGGGCACATGTTAGTGGAAAACTTTTATTAGAAAAAAATCCTTCAATAGACTATTTTGTTTCCTTTCTTCCTCTCCCATTCTTATAAGAAACATACTGTAGCTGAAACTTGCAAAATTCTGAAAAAAAGGTGACAGTTATTGTATAAAACTTACAAATCCCATTCCTACATGTGCTCAGGGACCTCTCCTGTTGCAGGCTGCCCCATGGCAGGTATTCCTGGCTGTGAGAGAGGCTGTGTGCATGCAGGTGCAGCCAGCATGCTGGAAGGAGTCTGGGAAAAATAGCACTTGGTTGAGCTGTTTGTGAGGCCACGATGTGTTCTGTGACCTGTCACAGAGAACCAGGTACAACCTGAGCTGGGAGATTTCTCTGCTGCCTCCCACAGCTCTGCTGGCTTTGGGGTGAAGTGAAATGTTCTCAGCCTAAACTGTGCTTTCCTTAACACTCATAGAAAATGCTGGTGTGAGCTAGAAGCCACCCAAGCCCTTTGCTGGCAGCAGCCCAATATTAAGACAGAATCAGTGGGAGTGTGGGTTAAGTGTGGGTGGGTTAAGTGTGCCCTTCCCACTGCTCTGAACCTCCAAAGTCAGACCAGCACCAGCTACATCTGACAGTAGGTGCACAGAGGCTCTAGCCAGTATAAATCCTATTTACAGGAAGTGCTAGAAAATTAATGTGAAAAATTCCAACTTGGTACCGAAGCTTGCTGGTGAAGGTGCTGGGGACTCCTCTGCTGCTGGGTAGGTTAATCCGTCACTTCGCTGTAATAATATTTCTGGGCAGCATCCGTCATCTTCCAGTCAGCAGCCCGGAACTCGATGATCTCCAGCAGCAGGAGCTGGGACAGGGAGCTGAGCCCCTCCTGCAGAAGGAAACCATCTCGGAGGAGGGAGAAGAGCTCGTCCATCCGCTGGGAATTCATCTTCTCCAGCTGCTCACCGATGCGGTGGAGCTGCAGGACCAAGCAGTCCACCTTCAGAAGGAAGAGCAGATGGCTGAACACAAAGCAATGGAGGCTCCTCTGCACCCCCCAGGCTGTGCTTTTTACAGGTCCTTGGCAGGACAACAGGCACATCAGCAGCTCTTCCCTGCACTCACCTCCTCCTCCTTCTGCAGGCTGTCTGGCTGTGCCAGCCGGAACAGGCAGTCATACACAGGGTTCACCAGAGCCATCATGGGCATGTTGTTCACCTGCAAGGAGAGAGGAACATCGTCAGCCTGGAGCCAAAAAGGAGTCTGCAGCTATTTTAAATAGTTATTCCCTTGCTGCTCTCCAAAGGAGAAGGGAGCAGGATTTAGCTGTGCTGTATTAGTAGGATTTACATCAGAAATCAGACATTTGAGTCTCCAGGAAGCAGAGGAGCTGAACAAATGATGTAAGAAACATCTATTTTTAAATGTAAGCAGGTAGTCGTGGAAAATATACCTATTCCAACAGTATATTTCCTGCCTGCAGCTCCACTTGCATCATTTTTACATCTACTCCAAGCAGGAATTCAAAGTTCACACACTGCACAAAGGCTTGAAGGCAAACTCCATCAGCAAACCCCACAGCAACTAAACCAGTGCAATCCGGGACATCTGGGAGCAAGCAAATCGGGATTTCAAACACCATGTACAAAATGAGGAAGCTGAGACTTTGTGACTGTTCCTGAAGACCTCCTTTGCCTCTCCAAGCCTGTAGGTAGCACCAGCCCTGGCAGCATCCTTGTGCTGAGAACCAGCTCTGGCCCCCATGGCCCTGGGGCTCTGTACAACACCCACGCCCTGGTATCCTGGGATGCCCAGGCCCTTCAGGCACTCCAGGCAGCAGCAACCGGGTGCTCCTGCTCCAGCTCCTCACCCTCAAGTAGTCAAAGATGTTGCAGATGAAGGTGACGTAGCAGATCCAGGCCTGGAGTGAGCGGGTGCGCAGCTCCTCCCTGTCCTTGTACTCCTGCTGCAGCCGGTTCAGCAGGCTCCTCCGGAAGATGCTCTGGCCAACTTGTTTGCTCTCTGCCTATGAGCCCACAGAAGCAGGATGGAGGGAAGAAACAGGGGTGCCAGAGGGGCAGGGGGATGCAGGACCACACAGATACCCTCCTGTGATTCCCAGAGAGGCAGAAAAGCTGCAACTCGCTGCCTGTGCCAGCCCTACTGCTCCTCTGGATGCTGCCACTGCATGGGGCAAGTGGCAGGAGAGGAGAGATGGCCAAGGGGTCAGAGCACGTGGCTGGGGCAAAGCCCTTCCTCCCCAGCCCAGGGACAACCCACACAACACAGCCCAGGTGTTTTGCTGTCCAGACACAAGCTCTCACCTGGATGATGGTGTAACAGATGCGCCCAGCCTCCTTGCTGAACACACAGTCTTTGAGGGACTGGTCCACTATAATATTGGCCACTTTCTCCAGGTCCACGTTACTGGGGTCTGCAGAGAAGAGAAATACTGTCAGGACCCAGCCCTCTTTGGCCCCTGATTGCTCTGGGGTACCTGGAAAGCAACCGAGGTCTGTGCAGGGCCCAGTACAGTCACGTTAAATGGTGCAGAAACTGTGTGTGGCAGAGGAGCTCATAAAAACCTGCTGACCTTTGAGGGCTGTTTTCAGCAGCTTCTGAGTCTCGGAGTCGAAGGACTGTATTTTGTACTCTTCTTTGCCTGTTTCCCCCATGACTGGTTTCCTCCAAGGGCAAGAGTCAGGGCAATGGATGAGCTAGAGACAGTCCCTGGGGAAGGAGCACACAGAGCTTAGTTGGACAGAGGCAAAGCTTCACCCATTTGCCATTTGGCAAATCCCAGGTAGTGCTGGAGCACAGGCTGTTTCCTGACAGCTCCCCACCCCGAGGAAACTCCTCTTTTATTAGGACACCAACTCCAGCCCTAGATCCAGGCAAATCCTCATTCCCACATCTTATAAAGCCTTGTTTCCTACCAGCTGATGATAGAACTTCATCTTCAGAGCCTTTATATTTTTCTGATATATGTTGCAGGCAAAGCAGACCCAAAATATACCTATCTCACCTCAGAATGTTTCCCTGTGGCTGTATCACAGGGAAGCACACATTGCTCCCTTGGGCCTTTGAAACACCAATTCAGCTGCTTTCATACAAAAATCTGGGAAGAATCAAAGCCAGCACAAAAGCATCCAACACATGCTCACCAGAGCACCTCTCCTGCACCAGAGACAGGCTCCCTCAGCTCCCAGCATGACACAACAAACTCAGCAGCCAAATCCCCAACAGCAGCAGTGTTTCCTCATCCCTCTGCAGTCAAGCACTGCTCTGCAGCACCAACAGTGCTCCTAACTAGTCTCTAAATTGATTTTCTTCTGCTTCATGACACAGTGAAGACAGCAAGAGGGTACGCACGGCACAGAGAGGAACGGCTTGCCCACACAGGATCTGCTGGATGGAAATGCAGGGCTGGCCAGACCGACAGCACAAACAGGAGAAGGCAATCAGCCAAATGAGTTTTGCCAGCTCGTCGAAATTCCTCGGCCATTACTCACTCCTCTCTGCAAACAGGTCCCTACCCAGATCAAAGCCCAAGAGCCTTTAGGGGCATGGGACAGGTACAGTGGGCAGTCCCCTTACAGTTCAACAGTTACTGAGAGCAGAGAGCAGCCATGGGGGTGACCACCTGCCGACGCTACGCTCGCAGCCAAAGCTCTCACCTACCCTGGGATCGGCACACAGGTTTCTTTCCCAGGTGGATTCACAAGCAGCTGGGTGCCCTCCATGCCATACCTAGCTGGCAAACACATTCCTAGCTGACCTCTTGTCTCTCTGCATCTGGACTCATGCCATGCTGCACTGCCAGTGGAGCAGCCCGAGATCACCAGCAGCCCCGTGTCCCACCGGCAGCATCTCCACGCAGAAGGAACCTGGTGAGAGCTCAGTGCCTCATGCAGCACAGCAGGAAGTGTCCGAGCCCGTCTGGCAGCGTCTGTGCTGCCGCTGCCCAGCCCCTGTCCCGGACCTTCTGTCCCCACGGCTCCCTGGGATGGCCACGGCTGCTTTGAACTGCTGTGCCAAATAACCCTGCCTAAAGCAAACCACAGCGTGTGAACACCGAGCCAGCCAGGTCTCGTCTGCACTAGAGACCCTGCTGGCAGCACCACCTTGTCTGAAGGGCTGGTGGCAGTGGACGACATGGGGCACCGGTGGGTACCGACTGCTCCTCTGCCACCGGCCCCTGCTAAACGAGCCGTCCCGGGGACTGACACAGTTGGGGTCAGCACCCTCAATATGCCGGTGATCCACCAGCTCAGGTGCCAGGGCACCTGTGACCTGCGAGGTCACACCTGGCAGTATGGGCTGGACAAGTCCTGGCCACTACAAGGAGAGGGAGAAGAGCAGAGAGTCTCCTCTGCCACCCCATAGTATCTGCCCCAGGGGCTCTCCCAGTCCCCGGGACTCCCATCCCATCCCCGCCGAGCCGCACGTGGAACCCCCAGCGCCGGGGACGCCTCTTGCCCGGGGCAGCTGGACCACCGGAGCCCCCAGAACCCCCGCCGCTGCCTCCCGTCGCTCCAGCCCCGCGGCTGGCACAAGCCCAAGGGCCACCGGACGGAGGGACAGGCGGATCCCGGGGAAAGCAGCCCCCGCGCAGCCCCGGGCCGGGCAGGGGGAGCCGGGCGCAGCCCCACCGACCTGCCGGCCGCCCCTGCTGTGTCCTCCGGCCGCCAGGGCATCGCCGGCACCTCCCGGGCCCCGCGCCCTCCCGGCACGGCCGAGGTTTCCTCTTAGGTCATTTCCTCGCCCGAGCCGGGGGAGGGACGGGCCGGGCCCGGCGGGGGAGTGGCGGCAGCGCCA